>JAQQZZ010142328.1:0-13061 GCA_030265115.1 Mopalia vespertina | reverse complement strand
CTTCACCCATTGGGCTGGCATGTCATCATATAAGTGAAATACCCTTGAGTACGACGTTAAACCCCAATCAAACAAACAATCAATAGTTACCTAATAAGACATTTTACATGTAGCTTTTGAACTCTACATATAATATTTGCAGCAATTACATGCAGAGATGGACATTTTCTATATTGGTAAAATCTTGTCTCTAATACTTTTCTAGAATGTAAAGTGTCTTTATATCATTTCTAGTTCTCTCATGTGAAATCGAACAGCTTCTCGCTTTGTTTGAGATTGGAGATTATATCAAACACATAATTTGATGTCTTATAATTCTTTACATTATACAGGATAGACCAGACATAACATAAAACTAGGTGCAAAAGTGATCCCAAATATCGTCAAATTTTGAAACAATAAAATTTAATTGCCATTTATATATTGCGACTCCCAAGCCTATGCTCTGCTGCTCATTTTAAAGACAGACCCCTGCACAAACCTGCACAAAAATGACTATTTTACAAGTAGATTTGTTTTCAAAAAAAAAAAAACCCCAGCTTGTTGAGATTTCCTTTCCATTCTGTTTTGAAACTTCATCACATCTTTGTTCTCCTATGCTCTTACAAATATTGATTATAACAGGATCCAAACAAAAAGTTTAAACAACTCTGAACAAGTCAGATTGTATGGTTGTGCTTCTGTAGTTCTTGCTGTTAGGCAACTCCACTGTCATAGAAGTGAAATGCCCTTGACCATTGTCCTAATTACCAATTAGTTTATAACTTCCCGAAACATTTCTTTTCAAGATGCTGACTGAGAGACATGTTTTGGAAAGTTATATTGTTGGAAAGACTGAGTGCAGTAAAAGCTCGATCACAGATTCCTCTATCCACTTGCCATATTTTTTCGTTAGGAGACGATCAGAGACTAAGTAATTGAGTTTGCCATAAATTCATTAGTATGGCTGTAAGATAAGATTCCATTGTAATAAGACTTGTCTCCCTTCACTTCCTCACATTACTGATAGATGGCATTTTGTCTATTTCATCTTGTTACTTCTTGGGAAAGAATTGGCGATTAATAAGCGTTTGTTTGCTGCTTCTTATTATACCCAATCATGTATGGACATTGTGTTAGTATCATCCTAGTACAGGAGGAATACATCTATGATAGTTTGTGATACGGAGGCATTGTGTGGGCATGTACATGTAGCAGACACACGACTGAAACTTTACCTGACATGGTGTGATGAGCGGGCAGAAGTCTGAGCAAACAATTATACAATAACTCATTTGTCTTTATCATGCAGGATTTGTCTCATCCATTTTTTCTTTCATTTGTGGGGAGGCAGAATCTGTTTGTTGTCAGATGGTTCGACTGCATGTCTGTTCTGGGGAACTTGTGATCATCTTACTGACATTTCTGTTGAGGATCTGCAGATTAAGCTTCTTGAAGAACACATTTCTTCGTTGATCTCCAGAAGTTTTCTTGATATTAGGAAATCTCTCCAGATTGGCATGTGTGAAAAGTATTCCCTGATATCTCTGTTTGTTGTGCAGAACTGTTTTTTTGTTTTCATATTTCCGAAGGTTTCAGGATTACCATTTTTTTTAAAGGGTGGATGTGAATTTCTATGTTTCTTGCAAGGACCGCACAGCTGGGTTTTTTTTCTTGTCATAAGATAATTGGAAGAATTTTGATTGGACTGTCATGTTTTTAGGACTGTTTTTTGTGAAGAAGAATATGCTCTCTATTTTAAAACTTATTTTTTCCTTATTGGATGAGGAATTCCTTTGGATTGAAACATCTTAAAGTTGCCAATGTTGTGATGGACAGGTCTTGCTCTAATATCATTCAGTGAATTGTTTTTATTTGATTTATTTAACGGTTTCATATTCATCAGTTCAGATGAAATTGGAGAATCATTAAAAATTTTAACAGATGAAACCTAATTCAAAGTTAGAGAATTATCTGACAGCATCTTCTCTTTTGTTCACACTTGCTGTTAATAACATTTCTGTCAAATTCTCTTAGAAGTATTAATTGTTGTGCAGAAAGGTTGAATATCATGGCGCAATACATTGTTTCTGACTATGTCTGGGTTCTGTTCGAATTACGTCAAATCTGTGTATTTAGAGACTCACTAGAGCTCATGATTCTTCTCATCCTATGATATTTTGTGGTCTTAATGGAAACAACAGACGGAAGGTTGTAAGGCTAAGACATATCAAAGAGAGATATGAAATCTGTTAGGGTTATATTGTCATTGATGATGGCCTCAACTCGAGTGTTACCCAAACATTAATAATTCAATGAGAATCCTGATTAACCAGCCCGCAAGGGATACTCTAAACTTCATGTATTCTCCCTCAATCTTTTCTCAATGTTTAATTAAAATCAGACGGAAACCAGGAAAGGAAAATGGACTGAAATTTTGACAGATTCTTTCAGTTTTGTTTTATGTTCAGAAAATACTAGAGTGTTGCCCGCGGATATTGCTATTTTATGATGTACTCAGAACGCTTGCAGATTGTGGATGGAAATATTGTTCATGTCTCTGATCTAAAACATTTGAAAAGTTGTACATTACGGCTATCTGATCATTCATTGGGGCTCATTGTAAAATGGTGAACTTTTGTTTACCAGTTTGGATCTTTAAACATAGAAAGACGGAACTGTAAGTGTCTTCATCTTGCTATTATACCTATGGACGCAAATGCATTTCATTTCCTATTGACCAGAAAGAAAATTGTCTGTGCAATCGATGAAGAAGAGTCCGTGTCAATAATTATAAGACAGCTATTGTTAAAGAAAATGCAAAAAAAAAAGCCCAACAAAGTATTCACCTGTGGCAACAGTGTATTTTGTACTGTGAGGCACCTGAGGAATAACAAATCTCAAAGAATTGTATAAAACTGAAGAGGGGACTTTTTTCTCCTCTAATTATCAACTTTAAGGCCACTTAATATCCTTGTTTACAGATTGACAATAAAATCCCTCCAGGTATTTGATACGCTTGTCGTAAACTGTTTTTGTCTCACCCAAGAGACTCAACGCCATTAGAAGAAAAATGGCTACCTGGATAGACAGACCTGTAATCTTTTAAAACCAACAAGAGGCTGCGATTTCTCTTGAGATTGGATTTACATAAATAAATGTGAGTGAACAAATCAGGTATCCCACATTGCCTAGTCTTAAATTCGCCGTCGACCAGATCACCTTACTTTTGTATTCTCGGAAACATTAAGCTGAAAATATTTTGAGTCTGATAACCAAATTTTATTAGAGGTTAATCCCATTACCGAAGCAGCGTCTGTGTTCACATCATTACGACATCTTGCTATCCAAGTATCAATTATTCTAAAGATCTTTTTTTAACTTATGTATCTGGGTGACTCAAGGGTATTGTTGCACAGACGTTCTTACAAAGACTGTGAACTCTTTTTCATTCCTGTGCCCAAGTGACTGTTCAATGTCATGTCTGGACCATAATCGTGATTCGGGAACAAATATATAAATGATTATGTGTTTTCTGGAACAATGCTCACATATTGAAGCTGTTGTGGTTAAGGTTTTACTTGACTCCTTTCCTGAAAAGGTTTTCTCTTTATAAGTAAACATACAAATAGATATCATAATGCCAGTGTTTCGCATTCATTGATTTCTTTAAAGACAAAGGAAGATGTCTAGCCAGAGCTGTGGTAAACACAGAGACATGGTACAGCTTTACCTGGGAAACTGTTAATCAAAACCTTCCATTGGGATCTAGGTGACCATGCTGACTGAACTAGTGACGTGCATATTTAATTGGATTCATTTTAGAATTTGAGCTTGTTTTTACAGAAGAACCTACAGGAGTTTGGATTACAGCATCAAACATCTCCGGCATTTGTTGCCTTTTCTGTGTGTTTAGAAAGCAGGACACCTCAGTGTGAATTTCTATGTGCATGACATGGTTTCCTGTGAACGCTACTGCTCTGATTAGATTTGCAGGGAAACAAATTTATATTCTTGTTGCAGTGTTCGATTTTTTATTCACATCGTTTGGACACAATTTCAGATATGCTACACAAGGGACCTCCAAGTAAGAATTCTGAATGATTCAAGTGGCAATTGCGATGCTTAAGAAATACATGTTTCATTCATATCTGTCTCTTGCAAAGGTATCACATTGGACTGATTTAAAATTGATCAACTACAACAATTGAGGCTTGGATTTTATATCGTTGTATTATTATTAACATTTAATGAGATTTTGTCAAATATTGCCTCAGAAATATTACTGCTTTACACCTAAGTGATGATGCTTTAGGTTTTCTTTTGACCATCTTGCCAAAAACAAGGCCCAAACACATAACCAGACATTCCTTTTCACACTTGCCCTAATAGCCAACAAAACTGTGGCTAACATTTCATTGGACTGTTAAAGAAGTGAGTAGCCAATCAAAAAGCTGTTCATGCACATAACTCGTAGACCGTGATTTCTCATTGCATTTTCTAGTGGAAATAAATATATGCTTCTGGTAGCTTATATGTTTTCCTTAAAATAGCAAGGACTCTTATAAGTTAGACAATAAAACCATATTAGTTATTTCATCATCACAGTGACCAGTTTGGTTACAGAACGCATGAAGGCTGCAATCTGATTTGTTGAGGGTCAGGAACCAAACTCTATATTAGCATTTGAGCTCTTTAATGGAATCATATTTGTGGCTTTGACATTTTTCAGGGCAAGGTAGGAAAGGAACAAATGTAAACAACACTCTTAACTCTTTTCTTCATTGCCTTAGGAGGATGTCTTAACATTAATTGCCAGATTAACTTTTTGACTTCCTGTAGCACTGATAATTAATTATAAAATCTTCATAAATAAATGGATTAAACATTATTACATATACAGTGTACTACATGTAGTCTAGAATATAAATGCAATGAAAAGGATTGTTTAGTTTGGGTTATTTGCACAGACTCAAAGCTGGATTAAGGTGTTCATGGAAAAAGCTGTATGTAATCTATCCATGAAATCGTGTTGGATTACCTTTTTCAATAAAGGGAAGTGTTCCACCTTTCAGTCAGCTTCTGGACATTTCTTTGACATTTGTTTGTGAAAACAATACTGCAATAAAATCAGCTAGTTGTTTGAACTTTTTATTGAAGCACTTCCACTTATTTGACAGCTTGGAATTTCTTGTAAAGGTAAACAATGTCATTGGATAACTTCGGCTTGAATCTGAAGACTTAACTAAAGCACAGGAGGTTCTTTTCAGCCAAACAGCTTTTTCATTTTTTTTCTCTTTTTTTTTTTTCTTTTTTTTTTCCTTTTCTGTATTCTTTGTGTTTTGCCGAACTCAATTTCTAGGATTATTTTCGACTGGTTACATTGTGTAATATGGACAAGCTGACTGACTAATCAAGCGAAATGGCATTTACTTGCTTGAACGGTCTAGTATTAAAGATTTGCTTCCATAGAAAGTGTTTAGTCCAAGCTTAAATCCCACCAACGTATGCTATGATGTTTTCCTCCAAGGGAGATACAAAGTGTTTCATCGATGCATTCTGAAGATGTCGTGTTTCGTTTAGTTAATGGCCATTCATATACTTTTTTAACACTGGTGTTTTACAGGAAGACTGCACATCAGAATTGTCAGCTCCAAACAGCTTCTTCAGTGAGTTTACTGACAAAGACTGCATTTATTGATTCTATCTGTTGCATTTTGCCCCCGGATGATTGTAAGATGATACAGCAAACTTGTACAATACCTGTACAGGCTTATCTTTCTGGAAATACATCTTCAAATGTTGATAATTGGGGATCTTGATACCTTTATTAGAGTAAAAGGCATTTAAATATTACATGGAGTATATACATGTAATCTGTTTTCCATTTACATAGAATTTAGAAAGTATGATTGTCTTGAAATCTATGTACTGTTTTGGAAACTTGGAACAGTGATGTCAACCAGCTGAAGTTTCTCTAAACATGTGTTCTTCTGTTTGATTGGTCATGCACAACCCTTGTTCATTACACTAGTACCATCTGAAAGTACATTTGACAATCTGATTGGTCAGGACTCCATCCTTGTCCAACCTATGACAACTACTGTTTTTGGATATATCTATATATAATGGCTAATGATGATTTCTTCAAGTGGATTGGTCATTGTTGTAAACCAAATATTTATTCAGCCAATTAAAGACAGTGGTGTGTTTTAACTTTCTGCAGACAGAGAGACTATTCTTTAATTAGAGTGGTGCCAATTCTGCAAACTTTGAGAATTGTGTAGAATGATTCGCCGATTGAGTTTTGTCCAATGGATGAAAGAGGTGTTTACATCCCCATCCCCATCAAGCGACACAACTTACTTCTTTTCATGGGTATAACTTATTTTCAGATATGGAAGCTAGAGTATCAAATGGTTCCTAGTGTGAAATCTGTTAGCTTTATGAGTGTTGAAGATTGTTGAAAACCCGTCAGTGCTCTTGCTCAGGGTGGTATGTCCGGACTACTCATGCCATGTTAATTTAGCAGGACAGGTAGATTCATGGTATGGCTCCGGCAATTGCGGGTTTGGTTTTTACACAGTTTCCTCTCTGTTTTGCACAGTATTTGAGCAAGGAATATTATGAAAAGGACAATCTGTCATCATATAAGTGACAAACATACATGTGTACTTTGTATTTGAAATATCTTTCAACACAGTTTTAAACCCCTGTTAATCACTATAAGTGCCTTTCTGTATTTGATATTGTTTCAAATTGCAATTGTTTCCAAATATTGTTTTAAAACTATTAATTTCTCTAGTTTTAACAAATATTTATGACTAGTGTTCCATTCTACCGTAACTGTAGTTGAAGGTTCTCAAGCATATTACCTTAATTTGTAATAAATGAGACCAAATCTTCAGGACAAATCTGTTTTTAATTGGGACCATTTTACTGTTTACCAAATTCCAATAACTTGGACAGACCAAGGATCGATGGTGCTGCATATATGTCAATCTAAGTAAATGACCTTTCACCCAGATATCTTGCCCCAGACTTATGAATATTCATGAGCTGATGATCAATCACCAAAGTTAATATTGGCTGTATTGACCTTCCATAATTATCCTAATTTACAGAACTAGATCATGTTAATTGTACATACATGTACCGTAAATCTTTCGTATAGTCATGAGTTGATTTACAATATTATCAAATTGTACCATTGACGAATTGCAGAAACAGTAGAGGCTTGTGAATAATGGTTAAGGTGTGGTGGATTAATGTATATGTGATTATACATGTAGTTAACCCTTTCACGCCTTCATGTGAGTGAAATAAAATACATGTAGCATAAAACCTCAATCATCAAGCAAATCAAAATGTTTTCCAAAGTTATGTACTTTCTACCTTAAAGGTCATACTCTCTTAAATTTGCAGAGGAGAAAATATTTAACATTTTATACTTCTGCTGCATGTAAAGTGCCAATTTGCCTTTTCAACCTGGTTACCAGTATATGGCTATTATTAAAGTAAATTACATTAACCATGGCAATAAACATCAAGCTATCAGTCAAATCAAACCAAAAAAATTCTGATAGTGACACTGATCAAACTTAAACTTTACCTCTTAAAAGCATTGGAATCTGCTTGATTTTATTTAATCATCATCCTCCAGCATTTATTAACATGTGCATGTATGTCTTTGTCCATCATTTTACTGAAATGAAAGGGGTGGATCAATTGTTTTAACAGGCCCATGTTAGGGGACTTCAAGGTAATATCAGGTCTGATGAGCAATACTAAGCCATTCCGTTGTGACATCTTGCTAACAACACATCCTCATTGTATTGGGTATCTTGTGCTAGTCCTACATGTACGTGTATCTGCTTGTTGATAAGACCTTCCAATTTTTCAGAGAGATTTCCTTCTGCCATTAGGATGGCATTCTTGTCTATAAGAACGACGTAATACCATAATGAACCAAACAATTTGTATGTAATATATTATTGGATTAATCCCTGTAGAATAGAGGTATACAATCTTGACATACAGGTAGATTACTTTGTAATCAGTACTACACCTGTAATGCTCCTGCTCAGGTTATGTCAGTGAGCATGGTGTTAAAGAACAATCACCAATTTATCAACGTTTAGTCAGTACACCACAGGCTTCAATTTAGCCCTGTTATAGAAAATAATGTAACTAAATGCCTCTAATACTGGAGGGATCAACTTTGTTTCAGTTATTCTCACAGGTTACCACCATTTACCTTACGTGGACCATTCATAGTCATAGGTGAAATAGTCTTGAGTTTGATAAACCCAAATCAAACAAAAGAGTTAAATATGAAGTAACTAATATCTTTTTATTTATTTTATTTGCATAACTATGTTGTTAAGTTTTTATTCAAACATTAATTGATGTGTTTTTTTTCTTCTATTGTAGCCTCAAGCTGCCGAAACAGAAAATGATTATGTAAGTATAAACATTAGATACAGGTTTCTACAATAAATGTTTGTAAATTATGCTGTAGGTTATTTGGAGATTTTTTCTTAAATAAAAAGGTAATTGGTTTGTGCTTCAGATTACTCTGGCTAGAGGTGTGCACCAAAGTTAATACCATATACCTTAGAAACACCTGTAGGCACATGTGCAAAGGAGGCTTCTTATGGAAATCAGATTCCTGTCAAATTCTTGTCAAGAAAACAGATGGGAATCAATTGGATTACCCTAAGTCAAGAATTACTAGAGACAGAGTGATAGGTTAATTAACATCTAGGATGCAATCTTTAATTCCATACATGGATTTATTAAAATTTGGCCAAAATAAACGAAGGTAAATAAACAACTCAAAGACAAGACACCAATCAAAACTTTACATTCTATTGGTGACTTTCTGATAGGAAAGGTGAGTTTATTCCAGTATAAGTCTGTTCATAATGCCATGTAGTCTCATTGAGACACTACTGGTTATGTCTGATCTTATCTCTCCTAAAACAATGATCTTTTCTTTCACAGGTTGATAATATCGCTGAATGGGAAAATGAAGAGATCATATTGGAAAGGGTAAGAAGTTAAGCTTGTCTCTTTAAAGAAGTAGATTTAGTTAATGTTGTATATACATGACTGTTTGACATTTGTTCACTTTGCCTGCTGGTTGAGATATTATATATTTAGGTGAAGAGTTTCCAGTGATGTTTTTCTCAAAGAAACCATTTAAATTCCCTTAAGTATGCAGCTAAATACATGTACCAAACCTTTGAAGGTAAAATGAATTTGACAAAACAATAGACCTATTGTACTATATCACTCTCCAATGTACTTTCAGGGAAACATTGGTTTGGGATTCACAATTGCAGGGGGCTATGACAATCCACATATTGCTGAAGATCCAAGTATTTATATCACCAAGGTGATGCCAGGGGGCGCTGCAGCGGCTGATGGTCGACTCAGGTGAGTGGCAGGATTCATATTTCACAATCTGTTAAAATGGGCCAGGTAAAAAAACCCAATAATAAACTGTCCAAATCAATGTTGGGAGTTTTGTCTTTCTGTCAAGTGGATAGGCTAAAGGCTTTTTCGTGTTTTTTATCCTTGCCGTGGATAGGAGTAGTTTATTAGGTGTTTTTTGGGGGACAGTTATGGGTCCGCACATTACTGAGATTTATGGTTTCACCCATTATTGTGATTTATGATTTCACCCATAATTGAGATTTATGGTTTCACCCATAACTGAGATTTATGGTTTCTCCCATTATTGAGATTTATGGTTTCATCCATTACTGAGATTTATGGTTTCACCCATTATTGAGATTTATGGTTTCACCCATTATTAAGATTTATGGTTTCACCCATTACTGAGATTTATGGTTTCACCCATTATTGAGATTTATGGTTTCACCCATTACTGAGATTTATGATTTCACCCATTATTGAGATTTTTTGGGGCCTGTGGTTGTACTGGTTATCGTGTCGGCCTTATCATTCTTTGATGTACTGTGTTGACATTCCTGTAATGATAGAGTGATTGTGCATAGACTGTGTTGGGCTTCTTGTAAAGATAGAGTGATTGTGCCTAGACTGTGTTGGGCTTCTTGTAAAGATAGAGTGATTGTGCCTAGAATGTGTTGAGATTCCTGTAATGATAAAGTGATCGTGCCTAGACTGTGTATTAACATTCCTGTAATGATAGAGTGATTGTGCTTAGACTATTTAGATTCCTATAATGATACTGATTTTGCCTAGACTATATTGGGCTTCCTGTTATGATAGCACAGTGCTTTGATCAGCGAATCTTGAAGCACTTACAAATAATCTGTATTTTATGGGCCTCCTTTGAGGGATTTATTTGGAAACTGTTTACTGATTGATAAGGAATATGGCCGTTTGGAGGTTATCTTCAATATCCCAGAACAGAAGATAAAATGGTCTTGGTGTATGAGATTATTTATAATAGGGAGATAAGCCGGCTTGGTATTCAGAGAAAATCCTTCAATAGGATTTTAGAACCATCAGTAAATCAATCCAGGTCTGTAGGTAGTCCTTGTGTTCTGGTGACTGTAAAGTAGTGCCAGTCCTCCTTCCACACACCATAATGGTGAGTATTAACGTGGAGATGTTGACAAATGCTGTGTTCAATAATTCACCAGTCTGCCTCCGTCATCCCATGTCAGTGCCCATTATTCATGACCAGTTGCCCAACCCTGGCTATACTGTTTTAGATACACTCTACTCGGAGTTGAGATCTTATTTTCCTGAAATATTTATGTCTGTAGTTACTCTAGAAATTTTAAGTTTATAAAAGGCCTGGGTCTTGTGTTTTGATTGGACAGAATCAATACGATATTAATCATTTATTAACCATTACAGCGCTCTTCATTGAAGACTTTTTTAAGACCCCATTGTGATTTATGTTAGCAATATATCCAGACTTGATGGAGTCCAGTGTTTTTCCCCATCCTTGAATGGTTTACTTCACTGCTGTCACTTTAGACAGGAGTATCAAATTGTTACAGGGAAGCAAATAGTGTGGATTCATTTCTCATCTAACATGTTATTACCCCTTTACTATTAGAAGACGGTTACATTTGTACTGTGTTTATTTGGTTGAATCTGCCAGGGGTCAATTCATCTTTGTCGGATAAAACTCCTGTAAAAGATTTCAATTTTCCTCCCATTACATGTAATTAATGAAGTCTGGTCTTCTATAGTATCATTAGTTTAATTTCAATTGCATTAAAACATATTTATCATGTAATGAGGAATTTTATCGCAATTGTGTAATGAAACTTATAATATTAAAATATTTTTATCAGCATCAAACAAATGCTGTCTTTAAGTTGACAATATTATTTGTACTTTTATAGGACAAAAATTAACTCTCCAACATTATGGAAAGGCTTTACATAGTGCTAGGGTTCACTATTGTTGGAATACACAGCCATCATATAAGTGAAATACCCGTAAGCACGCCGTAAAACACCAAGCAAACAATCAATAATACTTTAATACACAGAAACCCTTTGTGAAGTGACATCATTACATGTAGTATTAACATACTGATTAAATGAGAATAAGAATCGTTGTGACAATCAGACAAACCTGTTACTCAGTGTGCTGGTTCTGTACACACTACATTAGCAATGGAGCCCTCTGGCTAACAGCAGTTTGTTTAAAGAGTGGCAATGCTGTCTTAACTTAGCACTGGAGGAAAATTAACTTTCCAACATTTTTGAATGCTTCACATGTTGGTTGTGATACATGTAGTATCAATTATTGTTGGAATACATGGCGGTCATATAAGTGAAATACCCTTAAACACGGCATAAAACACCAATCAATCAATCAATCAAACATTAACAACGGGTGACTGGGAAGGAGCTTACTTCCGTTGTGCTGCTCTCAGATCTAAGGGGCAACAGGAAGCCGATCTGTTTGTAATGTCTTGATGTGTTGTCTTGTGATTGTCCTTCATGTATGGCATTAAACTCCAATCAAACAAACAACATGCTTATATGTTGTTTGTTCTTCTAAATGCCTCGTCAACAAGTAACATGTTAATGGGTAACTTAATTTGATAACTGGGAGGCCTGGTGAAACTGAACAAAGGAATGACAGTAGTAACATGTTAATGGGTAACTTAATTTGATAACTGGGAGGCCTGGTGAAACTGAACAAAGGAATGACAGTAGTTCTGTATATTATCTACACACTTTTCACTTCTGCATTGCACTTTAATAGCATCAATTCTCACGTTTACGTCATTACATGTTATTTGTGGCAATCCAGGCTAGCAGGTGTTCAGATTGTTCTTCCTGTTTTCTGGAAAAACCTTAAAATCAGTTCTCTCAAACTTTGTGAGATAACCTAATATTTGCATTTGCCAATGCTTTGCTTGTTTTTTAAATCCAAAAATGTGCATTTATGAAAAATAAAGCAATTTTGCTTTATGATACAAACTTCATTGATGATGTAAAAATCACTAGCAAAGTTCAAATTTAGATGAACACTGCAAACAATTAGGGAAACTTATAAATCTGTCTTCTGAATGCGAAACTCCTCTGTGCAGTAAAATACATATATGTAAAACGGGCATCATTTCTTGTGTTGAATTAGGCTCTCTAATTGTCTAATCGAGCTACATGTATGTGTATTGCTTAAACTACAGTCAAATTCATCCACGCAGCCATGTCTTGATATTGACCAATCAAATATATTTTTTGTCACACTAGGGTGCCTACGTCACAAGACCTATAGAGTTGACTGTTTAAACTGACAGTTCTCACCAATAACCTATATAGATCATTGGTTAACACATGTTAATAACCTGTAACACACAAGAGTATAAGTCAGGTGACATCATGAATAGGGTTGGCCACGCCAAAAATGTCAGCTACCAGTGGTCCTAGGTAGGTATATACTCGTAACCCTCTAGTGATTTTATAAGATGAAGAAGTGACAAGTCAATATCATATTAAAGTATGTTTAATAGTATGGCTTACAGAAAATCAGCGTTTTCGCGCCGTGGGTATGATGGAGACTGGAATGGCCCAGAATGAAGTTGCCAGACATTTTGGTGTCCATCGAAACACGAT
>JAQQZZ010142317.1:0-13061 GCA_030265115.1 Mopalia vespertina | reverse complement strand
TATTGGACATTATAAACACCTTAATTAGGGAATATAATATATTGGACATTATAAACACCTTAATTAGGGAATATAATGTATTGGACATTATAAACACCTTATAATTAGGGAATATAATATATTGGACATTATAAACACCTTAATTAGGGAATATAATATGTTGGACATTATAAACATCTTATAATTAGGGAATATAATGTATTGGACATTATAAACACCTTGACTATAAAAAAAAATGCTTCTTTACTAGTATATCACAGAACATGAACATGTCCAACATCTTGAATTCCGGTATTAAAGCGAAGTGAATTAAAGCGAGTTTATAGCTATAAATATCATAGACTTCTTACTTAACAAAAACAACTGAGTGCGCTATCCTAAGATGTACCATTGACTGCTGTCAGGTTTACTCTTTTGCGAGGGTAGCCTTTGTCAAAAATAGATCCATTGTGTCTGCAAATGTAGTTTATATAGCTGAGTCCCATTTTACGTTGGTGACTGTCACTTTTTTCAATACCAGTTTAAGCAGAAATAATACTTAAACGTTTTGTGTATTTCAAAATGAACGACTAATCCTTCAAAGCAGACCAAGGCAAAAATGTTGTTTTATTGGTACCGCTGTAGAAATTATTTCCAATGTATCGCTATCAATATTTGTCTATTTTAGTTTTATTATATGGGTAAAACAGTTCGCTTTCAGTATTCCCATAATTTTAAGATAATATTATAAATTTGGATAAATCCCTGTTCGGGTTGAGATAAGCAAGGAAACTGAACATTAAAAGTCTTCTGTGAAATCACAGGCAGTACAACCATGTCCTGATCTCAATCTGCCATTACTCGACCTTATACTAATAACTTTCAGGTTAACAACTCGTTCTTGCTCGCGGCCGTGGCTTAGTGGTCAGCCAGTGCGCTTACTAATCCTACTTCGATGAAGGCCTACTGTTCACAGGATCGAGTCCGTCTATCGACCATCAGGTATATGAGTGAGTCACACAATGTGGCTCCGGCTATCGCGGGGGTGGGTTTATAGAGGTTTCCTCCCGGTTTCCAATGTGAAGTGGACAATCCGTCGTCATATAAGAGAAACACCCTTAAATACCACGTTAAACCCCAATCAAACAAACAAAAAAAACTCGTTATTTATAACCGTCTTTCAATGTTTCGTTTTTCCAGGGAGGGCCAGCCCTATAATTTGAAGACAAATGACAGTCACATAAAATCTACAGAGAAAGAAATCCCTCACTCTTTAGTAAGTGGAGAGACCCCAAAACCTCAAAGCGGTGATCAGGTATTGACAGCAGTGGATTCATCCAGTGAAGGCATGTTGGTAAATACTAAAATTACAAACATCAACCCACGTGTATGTCGCATAGAAAAATTATCACTTGATGATCCAGGGAGCCCTGTAGACGTCCGAACCACTGATGAGGGCAACTCCAAGTCGGAAAACAATAACATTCCAAACATTAAGGATCCTGTACGCTGCGCTGAAAAAGTGTCAGCTGGGATGTCAGAAAGCCTTCTTCCAAACGTCAGAACCACCACTGACTGTGACCCACGTTCAATCGAACAGCTTGCAAAATGCGATCTCTTACTAAGTCCATTCGTTTGCTCTTCAGATAAACAGTTAAGCCACTCAGCAGATAATAATGATCAAGAGACAATTCGTTGCCATATGGAAGTTCGTGCTTCAAGGGAAATCCACAAGTGTAATACAACCAATGGAAATACGTGCAATGGAAATATACAGGAAATTGTATTTGAATCAGCATGCCTCCCTGCAGACCCCCTGAAAGACAATGACAAGAAAACATGTGTCAATGGAAACATGGACCCAGCATCCATCGCTGTAGAGTGTCAAGCTGATCATCGGTTCGACTCTGATACATCAACACTTACCGGCAGTTATTATTCATCCTCAGAAACCATACGGTATCACTCCCTGGATAAAGAACCCGACTAGAAACTGAAGGTGTCGCTGAGTTGGGAGGGAGCTTTCTGATGCCCGCGTGCTGTCGGAGCTAAATGGCAACATGAAGCGGATCTGTTTGTGATGTGATTGTATTGCGTCCTGTGATTGTTCTGTATTTGCCCTGTCTTGTCTTTGTCTGTTGCCAGTGTTTCGAGGGTGGTTTCCTACATCCATTGGGCTGGCACACCGTCATCATGTGAGTGAAATAAATCGTTTAACCCAAATAAAACAAAAAGTGGTGATCACCAAGGCAAATATATCGTTAAAAACAACAGGCCGGGATATTAGAAAACCAATGATCTTGATTGCACAAAATACTAATGAATTGTTTTTGTATGTTCGATAAATAATCAAACAGGTCGATATTATTTACCAATTTGACCGAAAAGGCAATTTTCTAATTATGACTCTCCATAGACTCTTGGTCAAATAAATCAGCTTTGAAGATTTAAAAAAAAATAGATGTAATGCTCCACGAAAAGAAAATAATATACCTGAGAAAGAGAATTATCTTTTCTTGACGGATTTCGCCTTTTTCTAGCTTTACGTTTAGTGTGTTACCTAATGACGTTTATAGTAGCCACGACAAAGTGAGGGGATGGGGGGAGGCGGCGCCCTCGATCTAATGCAACAAGTATTCGAATTTATTTTCTCCTATCTGTCTACATTTTGATTCCATAAATATGGGGCATGCATATGCTTAACTAACTAAATTAAACACAAGCTATACAAGATTTGTTTTTTCGAAAACGTTATTTTGAGTATCAAAATAAAAGATCAAATTGAAACTCAGTATAGCCTGATTTTGACAAACTCAAGAAGGTTCCGAATATGCATGATGTTGTGGGTGGAGGGAACTTCCTGTTGCCCTGCTGGTAATTTCAGAGCTAGGAGGGCAACATGAAACCGATCTGTTTGTGATGTCTTTATATTACGTCCTGTGATTGTCCTCAATTTGTCGTGTCTTGTCTTTGTTACCAGTGGTGTCGAGGGTGGTTTCCTTCACTCATTGGGCTGGAACACAGTCATGTGAGTGACATAACCTTAAGTAAAGCGTTAAACCCAAATAAAACAAAAAGTGGTGATCACCACCGCAAATATATCGTAAAGACTGACATAACAAAACTGTCTTGTCTTTGTTACCAGTGGTGTCGAGGCTGGTTTCCTTCACTCACTGGGCTGGCACAACGTCGTGTGAGTGAAATAACATTAAGCACAGCGTCGAGCCCCAAACAAACAAAATGTCATGGCTATATGGTGTATTATACCTCGCCGTATCAACTGGTCATTATTTTATATTCCACCAATATATTTATAACCACTTCTTCACTTTATTAACTTGTAATACATGTATATAAGAATTGGTTTGATAGTAAAATATTCTTTGGACATG
Source organism: Mopalia vespertina (assembly GCA_030265115.1). Taxonomy (NCBI): domain Eukaryota; kingdom Metazoa; phylum Mollusca; class Polyplacophora; order Chitonida; family Mopaliidae; genus Mopalia; species Mopalia vespertina. The sequence goes on along the minus strand of JAQQZZ010142317.1, from coordinate 9,690 downwards.
TTGATTTAGGTGTTCATAGACTTCTAGACATTTAAGAAGTCGTTTGTGGACCGAAAGCTTGGAGATCAATCGCCGGTGAGGTAATACCTATTATATATTGATCTTGTTTCTTAAAGATATGTTTTTGTATAGAGAATCGAAAACAGCTATCCTACAAGCACATATGTAAGCATATATACTTAATGATCTGTTATGCGAAAAAAAAGCGTATATAGTTTTTTTAAGGGTGTCACGTCATAATGTCAGTGTCTATCAAATTCCCTGGGACATTGTGCAGTGGTACTAGTATTTTAAGTTAAGTTATAAAGTTTAGGGTGAAATTCGAGTGCGGTACACTTTGGTGTGTGCGAAGATAAATCATATTTTGTAATTTTTAATCGAAATCCATATGCCACTGTGATTAATTTTTGGAAATATATACAATTTTATAAAAACTTTGTGTTGTCTATCTTTGGTACACGGTATAAACAAGTTACGTAATGCTGTTACATTTTCATACTATCTTTTATAAAAGTGGGTATTATGAGGAGACTCCTGGTTCAGTGGCTAGCGTGTCCGCATACCAATATAATTTCGGTGCACCTCCAACGGGTTTAAGTCCGTCTGCCGACCAGCATTTCTATGAGTGAATAACACGATGTGGCTCCGGAGATTGTTTTTTATGAGGTTTTCTCTCCTCTCGGTTTTCCACCGTATTTTACACTACAGTCTGAAATAGACAATCTGTCGTTATATATGTGAAAAACCGTGAGTACGACGTTATGTCCCAATCACACATACTAACAAAGGCAATGGAGAAATTTTGTCTGACTGCACCGTGTATTCAGGCTATTAGGACGTAGTCTTGTAAATATCCGTTGTTGCTATTGGGGATGAGAGTGGCCCGGACCGTTAGACAGGCACGCCGTCATATGTAAAATAACATTATATACCACGTAAAACCAATACATTTTATATATTATTTTTTTAATGTTATTTTCGTTAGTATTTTCGTTATTTTGGGATAACACTTTCTTAGTTTGAACCGATTCCAGTTCAGAAAATTTTGCAGGTTGAAACCCGGGAATCGAACCCACGACCCTCAGAGTTAAGTACCGAATCGCCAGCAGTAAATGCCGGTCACCTAGACCACTCAGCCACCCGGCCTTCTAGAAGGTTTCTACCTACAACATTTTCTGAACTGGAATCAATTCAAACTAAGAAATTGTTATCCCAAAATATCGAAATACTGTTAATCTTCACTTTTTAAAAGACAAAAATTATTAATAAGACGGTTGTTTGACTTTTCATGTTAATACATTACCTGTGATGGGTTTAAGGGTGCAAAATGTGTTTAGTCTACTTAAACTTACTCCTTATGATAGTTTGTTGAATCAAATGGATCTTTCCTCACAAATTCTAGGAGGGAGCTTCATGTTGCCTTGGTGCTCTCAGAGCTAAATGGGAACAGGAAGCCGATATGTTTGTGGTGTCTGTATTGCGTCCTATTATTGTCCTGTATTTGTCCCGTCTTGTCTTTGTTTGTTGCCAGTGGTGTCAAGGGTGGTTTCCTTCGCCCATTGGGCTGGCACGTCGTCATATAAGTGAAATACCCTTGCCGGAGTACGACGTAAAACCCCAAATAAAAAAATTAAAAAAATCACAAATTCTACTTTAATTTTGATATATAACACACCCCAGGGGTAGTCATAATATATGTTTGATTGTGATACACTGTACTTAAACCTATTTCTCTCGCATGGCGGAGTGACAGCTTAATGGGCAAATTAAACCATCCTTGACGGCACTGGGAACATTCAAAAGCAGGACAGAACAATCACAAGACACAATACAAATACATCAGGAGCATGTCGACTTCTGTTGCTCCTTAACTCTGAAAACAAAACAAAAAAAGTTTTGCTTACTGTAAGCTAAGGCGTGACATGTCACGCAATGTGCCACTTTATGGTGACTATATTTATTTTGGTGTGACAATCCTCAGAACAAATCGTCTATTCGAGTTTATTAAGAACGTAAGTTGATAGGTTGGTTTTAATAAGTGGATATCCTGTAGCCTGTGTCAGTGCGAGCTTATCTCGTGAAGAATTGTTTGTTAACGCCGCACCTAAGGGTATTTCACTGATATCGGGGGGATGTTTAGGCGACCAACAGTGCAAGTCAAACTAACACATCGATAACGTGTGATGTTTGGTATTGTGGAAATTTAATATATTACTTAGAAAAGACAGTATAACTTAGCTTTTGAACAAACCGCCTTTCGTCCGTGGGCCTAACGACCCTCAGTGTGGCACCAATTCATTAATCATATTCACTTTTTAGATGCGGCCACTTTCTATAAACCCGACTTGAGTAATATGTCATTTCTATCAGGTTTGAGAGGGGGTTAGATCATTTATATACAGGAACGAAAGTATACATCCTTTTACAGTTTTCAGACATTCTACCTTGAACAATTGAATACAAACTTTAAAATGCTCTTAATAGTCATTTTCCCAAATACAAATACAACAATTTATTTTAATATTATAGCATTATTACAAATCAACAGTTTCTCGGAAAGAGAATCGACCACATGATTTTTATAGATGACTGCAGAAATATAATTGTTAATTGTTAAAAGGTTGTTTTTTGAAAAGCTAGTTTTATACCACGGGGCCAACATAATCTTCACTTTTATGCCTGTATGATTTTGTTGAGTATCTATGATAATCCTTTTTTCATAAATACTGACGATTTTATTTCAATATATGTGATGAATGTGTTATACCCTTTACTGTTCTATACATTGGTAAGCCTATATTTTTGTTACCTGCACAACAAAGTTACCTAGTTAATCATCAGCACTTATTTGCCTGGTTAATACTTTATATATTAAGTCATGCTAAATACAGTTATACTTGTTGAAAGATTTTCTGGTAAATAGCCTATTGCGCGAGCAAATACAACACTCGTGATTTCTATTTATCTATCAACTTGCTTTTTTTTATGTCAGATGAATTGTTTATTTGCCGATGTCGTGCCAATGTCGGTTTAAAATGAACTAAAAGCCATAAACTTCGCTTGCACTAAATATTTTAATAAACATAAAGTCGTTTAACAAAAGCATGAAATTCACCATTAATTCAAATTTTTGCCAAGGCGTCAAAATGGTCCATCCGTGACATTTAATCATGCGTAATGACCTTTTGTGAGTCGAAGATTGATATGGTTAACGTGACCATGTAAGCATTGTCCATTTAGGAGTAGTGATTACTATAACTTGTGAAATCAGTACGGCACGTGGCAGACACCAGATACGGAAGAGGTTCTCGCCCCTTGCAAGTGACCTGCCAGGGGGAGCTGTCTAGATTTCCGGCCGAAAACGTAGGTCGCACTTGACCATCGTACGGTCGGAACAATGTGGTCAGTCGATGAAATTTTATCGCTTATTAAAGCCAAACACGCAGATGAATATTGTGGGTTATCCGACAATAGAGAGACAGATGTCCATTAGCAGACGTCCATAAGCTAATTGTTTGTACTGGGATTGATTTAAGTGAAATACAAGTTCACACGGCATCATGCCAACTGATCTCCCTTTGGCGACTTGACCATCATTCCGGGCATCTATTGTGTAGTTGATATGAAAATTAATAAATTGGTTCAAGATGAAAAGGTACACTAGTATTAAGATCTATGAGTAGCCTACCATGCAGGTAGCAGATTGATTGATTGGATCCGCGGATGGAAAGATTGATCGATGGATGAACTGGACTGGACTCTATTAGGATGGATGAATGGATGGATGGATGGTTTTGGGGTTGATTGACTGGTTAATTGATTGATTGATTTGTTTGCTGGTTGATTGATTGATTGGTTGTTTGATTGATTAATTGATTGATTGATTGATTGATTGATTGATTGGTTGGCTGGTTGGTTGGTTGGTTGGTTGGTTGGTTGGTTGGTTGGTTGGTTGGTTGGTTGGTTGGTTAGTTAGTTAGTTAGTTGTTGGTTGGTTGGTTAATCGGTTGGTTGGTCGGAACAATTGAATGATTGCTTAATTGATTGATTTATTGGTGTTTAACGCCGTGCGTAAGGGTATTTCACTTTATATATGACGGCGGTGTACTTCCAAATAGTGAACAGCAACACAAGCATAATGTTAAATTTTCTAGACAAATGCTCTGTACGAAAAGTCCCTACGTAGGTGGCAGCCTCTTTTAATGAATGGCGTAAAGCTCTTAGGACAATGGTAACAGATAAATCGCTTAATTACTTAAACAACTCTATTTTTCTGCAATTATAATGTAAAATCTATATATCTATGAGATATACGTAACTTACCTCAAATGAAACTTTTTGGTAGTAGCACACGATCCAGACAGTTGTCGACCATATATTATCCAACTCCCAAAAACTTGGTGTACATGTAGTAACCACAAAGCTTCCGGTGGAACTGCTCTCGTAAAAAAAGTAAAATTTCCACTTATTTCATCCTCAAGAAAGAATGTTCCTCAGAATTTCTATGTAAACCCCACTTTGAGCTTGGAATGTGTAATTGCCACCATAAAGGAGGAAGGAATTACCTTACCACGCAAAACTACATAAATGCGTATAGTAACCGGCAAGCTGGCTTCATTTTGTAAGCTAACTGTTGATGTCTTCCGTATAGTCTACCTGCATATGCTGGGTTTGCAGAGGTAAATGATATAACGTCTTCAGGCCAACTGAACGCCTGGTATAAGCGAAACACTTTCTGGTATCATTCCTTATAAACTGTTCTGTTTTGAGAAACTCAGGCTAAGAGAGAAGAGTCGGTACAGTCTGACAGTGGCAGATTTCCAAAAGCTAGTTACAACCTATCTTCTAGCTATAGCCGCGTATAACAGAGCGCCAGCTTGTTTCGCGTTTTTCATCATCAGACATCCCGGGCATCTCAAATTATTCTCTGATCATTCTGTTGGCAGCGGATGTTATTAATTATAAGTGTTCCTAGACTCTATAAGTTGGAGGAAGCGGACCAGTTGATATATTCATTAACTCATAAACACGAAAACACGAGTAAGATATCATAAGCACACCGTCCGGTAGAAATAGAAAATCTCAAATAACAGTGTTCTTTACATTTTAGGTCAGAATGTGTATACACATTACATTAATTAGGCCCATATTTCGACAAAGTCATGATATTTGAGCTTCGACAATCTCATATCTAGAGAAGGCCTACAATGCGTGACATACAATTAACAACAGACACTACCTTAATTGAAACAAAAGACTTCAAATTAAGCAGACAATATTAAGCCATTCAAACTACCCACATAAAATATCAGAAACTAGTCAGCCATACAAAAAAACTCACATGAAACAACAGAAACTAGCAATCTAATCGCCCTCTGGCTAAGGGCAGTTTGTTTGAAGAGTAGAAATGCTGTCGTTACTCAGCACTTGACCAAAAGTAACTTTCCAACTTTATAGAAACGCTTCACATCTTGGTTGTACTAGTGCCAATTATTGTTGGAATACAACGCTGTCATATAAGTGAAATACCCTTAAGCACGGTGTAAAACACCAGTCAATCAATTTAGTAAGCCAATCAAACGACCACAAATCAAATATCACAACACTAGACAGCTAAAGAAACCCCTTACATCAAACAGCAGACACCAGTAAGCCAATCAAAGGGTCTCTGTTCAATCAACAGACAGTAGTAAGTGAGCCAGTCAAACGACCTCAAATCAAGCATCAGCTACTTGGAAGGTATTCAAACGACGGCCAATCAAACGACCTTGGGTAGTTAGCCTATCAAACGATCTCAAATCAAACGTCAGACACTACGAAGCCATTCAAACGGCCTGAACCCAAACACCAGCCACTTGGAAGCCATTCAACCCGCTTCAAATCAAACATCCGACACTATAGGAAGCCATTTAAACGGCCTGAACCCAAACATCAGCGACTAGGAAGCCATTCAAACGGCCTGAACCCAAACATCAGCCACTAGGAAGCCATTCAAACGGCCTGAACCCAAACACCAGCCACTAGGAAGCCATTCAATCCGCTTCAAATCAAACATCAGACACTATAGGAAGCCATTAAAACGGCCTGAACCCAAACATCAGCCACTAGGAAGCCATTCAATCCGCTTCAAATCAAACATCAGACACTATAGGAAGCCATTCAAACGGCCTGAACCCAAACATCAGCCACTAGGAAGCCATTCAAACTAGGCAAGTAAGCCAATAAAACGGCATGGAATCAAACACCAGACACTAGTAGGCCAATCAAACTCAGGGAATATAACATTAGAGATTAAGACAATCAAACAACCTCAAGTCAAACATCAGACAGCAGTTAGTCAATAAAACAACTTTAAATCCGATAAATCAATTTCATTCCAGAAATAAGCCTCTTTCGCATTTTGTATTTTGGTTTGTCAGGGATGTAAGACCAATAACCATTTCCTCGGGTCTGTCAACTCGTTTATAAATTTTAATTTATTTTTGTTGTTATTTATAATTTTATCTGAAGTGGAAAATGAGCATTTATAACTGCATTTTAATTAATTTCACATGAGTGGCCTGTTCACATGTGCGAGAGGAGTGTCAGGTTTGTCATGTCTTTCGAATGTTTAGCCAATAAGAATTCGCCTATTGATTACCCCCAATCGTATTGCAAGAAAACACAAAATGAGCCAAGTAAATGGGGTGTGTTTTTTTTCTTTTTTTTTCTTGTTTCGTTTTTTAAAGTTATCGTTGCCTTTCTGTCCTGAATTGGTTGAAAAATTTATTAACAGGATTAAAAAGAAGGAACAGTTCGCAGCCGGGCCCGAAGAGTCCTGTTATTTATAGGGTTTTATGCCGTGTACAACTATATGTTGCTCATGGTGCAAGATTGTCTTTTCACGCACTTTCTCGCGTTACTTGTCGTCTACAGGCAGTCAGCCAATGTGTTATCTTTTACGTCACGTGATGCTTTACCTAGAATAAATGATAATACGCCAATGATGCACCTCAAAGCGCTAGTGCTGCCAATATTAATCATAGCGTGGGAGAAAGCCAAGCGGTGGCAGACAAATGTCACATAATTTGGATAGTCACATGATCACTGTACATGACAGAAGAGCAAAACAAGATGGCCTGTATGAGTCCATGTCTCAGGAATTAGAACAGATTCTATTTTAGATTGTTGTCTAATGAAAGAATGTCAGGAAAGTAATGTGTTTTGCAGTAACTGCAAGGGGATGGATGAAAGAATGCCGGAAGAGTATTGTGTTTTGCAGTAACTACAAGGAGATGGATGAAAGAATGTCGGGAGAGTATTGTGTTTTGCAGTACCTACAACGGGATGGACGAAAGAACGTCGGGAGAGTAATGTGTTTTGCAGTAACTACAAGGGGATGGATGAAAGAATATCGGGAGAGTATTGTGTTTTGCAGTTACTACAAGGGGATGGATGAAAGAATATCGGGAGAGTATTGTGTGTTGGAGTTACTACAAGGGGATGGATGAAAGAATGTCGGGAAAGTATTGTGTTTTGCAGTAACTACAAGGGGATGGATGAAAGAATGTCGGGAGAGTAACGTGTTTTGTAGCATCTACAAGGGGATGGATGAAAGAATGTCGGGAGAGTATTGTGTTTTGCAGTAATTACAAGGGGATGGATGAAATAATGTCGGGAGTGTATTGTGTTTTGTAGCATCTACAAGGGGATGGATGAAAGAATGTCGGGAGTGTATTGTGTTTTGTAGTAACTACAAGGGGATGAATGAAAGAATGTCGGGAGAGTATTGTGTTTTGTAGCATCTACAAGGGGATGGATGAAAGAATGTCGGGAGAGTATTGTGTTTTGCAGTAACTACAAGGGGATGGATGAAAGAATATCGGGAGAGTAACGTGTTTTGTAGCATCTACAAGGGGGTGGATGAAAGAATGTCGGGAGTGTATTGTGTTTTGCAGTAATTACAAGGGGATGGATGAAATAATGTCGGGAGAGTATTGTGTTTTGCAGTAATTACAAGGGGATGGATGAAAGAATGTCGGCAGAGTATTGTGTTTTGCAGTAACTATAAGGGAACAGGGGTTCATAGAAGTCCAGTTTAACTACCCTAAATGGGTAATTAAGCTTGAGAATAACTCAATTTGAGACATCATTTTTACGCATCATTTTAAAAAAAACGCAATTCAGACTCCATTTATTATGTTTAAGTATTATAAAAATTCAATAGGACAAAAAAACTGAATTTTGTTCAGTAAAAAACTCAATATTTTGACGTCTATGAACCCCTGTGGGATGGGTGAAAGAATGTCGGGAGAGTATTGTGCTTTGCAGTAACTACAATGGGGTGTATGAAAGAATGTCGGGAGCTTTGCAGTAACTACAAGGGGATGGATGAAAGAATGTCGGGAGAGTATTGTGTTTTGCAGTAACTACAAGGGGATGGATGAAAGAATGTCGGGAGAGTATGAACTTGAGATGCATATCATTTCAGGGCCTTTTTGCTAGGGTATTAGGTATAATTGAAGTATTAGATGTCAGCTGTGGAGGAACATTAATTTTACAACAGATCACTTCACGTTATGGCTGTATTGCTGTTCACTCTCTGGAAGTGCACCGCCGTCATGATATAAGTGAAATACCCTTAAGCATAGCGTAAAAAAAAAATCAATCAAATACAAATATAAGATTCCATATTGGTGACAATCAGTATGAATGTTTCAGTGAACTATATTAAAGTCTAACCGGTTAAAACAATTGCTCTCTAGAAAATGTTAATTGTTTTAGTCATGGGTATTGAGAAATCAGGGAGAAATGGCCAGACGTTTATGGCTGAAAACAGGTAATGAAGAAGAGCGTTATTCTAAACAGACGAATTATACTTAATACGTAAGCTTTTTTCTGTAACTAGTGAATCGTCACTTGAGATAAATTGTAAACAGATAACAAAAAATAACAATAAAATTGTAGCAATGAGAAAAACACATGAGAACAATATAATAAAAGTCAAACTTTAGGTCTACACAGTGAATTGCTTTAAAATAAGGAAGTGGACAAAGGGGAAATACTCTTGTAAAATTGTTTTTCCAAATGTGAGGGCAATTAACTTCCCTTTAAAAGTATTTCGTCGGAAGAAGAAAGTGTCGTATTGAGAAGAAAGTGGATATTCCAAACTCTGTCTGACTTGCTCAATCGACAAAGAACGATCAACGTAATTGTACCACTAAAACAGGAGGGGCGGGTCCCAGTGCAATTGCCCACTTGATAGATTCGACCCGAATTCTGTTTGTTGACAAATCTATATTGTAATTAGTATTACTTGCAGTGTACTTAGCGCACTGTTTATACCATTTTTAAGGCAAGGCGGAAAAGGAGATCGTCGCATTAAGCCTCTCTTCCTTTCATACCTTGCCTTCATGTTAGCTTAGCCCTAAATGACGTCTTACCTTCACATTTTCTTGTGGCCATTGTTTAGGTCAGGTATCAACGTCATAACGGGATGCCCTAAATTGCCATAGAAAAATATGACCTGCACTGCATTGCTTTCAATCCGGTGGTAAAATAAATCCATCTAGGCAGCCCCCAGCCTCAAAATCATATCCACAGGTGCTTGGTAACATAAGGTCTCGGTAACGGCCATTTCTGATAATTTGTCGTCACCATTTCACATGAACGAGTTCTCAATATCCAGTTAAACCGTTTTCCATTTCAAAC
>JAQQZZ010142306.1:0-13062 GCA_030265115.1 Mopalia vespertina | reverse complement strand
TATTCCCCCTTGACGGTTTATCTGATGACATGAGCGGGTTGCTGTTAGTAGATTACCAGTCTATTCCCCCTTGACGGTTAATCTGATGACATGAGCGGGTTGCTGTTAGTAGATTACCAGTCTATTCCCCCTTGACTGCTAATCTGATGACATGAGGTGTGTTAGTGTCAATAGATTACCAGTATATTCCCCATAGACTGTTAATCTGATGACATGAGGTGTGTTAGTGTCAATAGATTACCAGTATATTCCACATAGACTGTTAATCTGAGGTGTGTTAGTGTCAATAGATTACCAGCCTATTCCCTCTTGACTATTGGTCTGATGATATAAAGCGAGCTGCTGTCAGTACAGTCTATTCACCCTTGACTGTTAATGTGATGATGTCAGCTCACTGTTAGCCCATTCTCTCCACCCAGTGTCCAGTTAACTCCCAGTCCACTCACTTGCTAATGGTCAGCACATTATCCCCAATGTAGGGCTCAGTTACTGAGAACACTAAAACAGTAGGATAACCCACAGACTAGCTTCTAAATGTTGAAGTTCGGTGAACTGTAGTATTTGACTTGACATTAATATTACTATAACAAAGAAAGCTTTTTAAACACTTCATCTTAGGAAATAATGTCAGAAGGTTTCATGTTTGCTCAATCTAGTATGTATTTAATCACTCATATACTACAGCTAATATCAGTAAAACAGAATATCCCATAAACTAGTTTCTAAATTGTGAAGTTAGGTGAAGTGTAGTATTTCACTTAACATTTAATAGTATTACTGTAACAAGGAATGCTTTTTAAGCACTTAATGCCAGAATGTTACAGGTCTGCACAATCCAGTATGTATTAATTAACTACACTACAGCTTATAACACTAAAACAGTAGGATTACCCATTAACTAGCTTTTACATGTTAATTGTTAAATATAACAAATAACAATAATACAGAAGGAAAGCCCATAAATTAGCTTCTAAATGTTTAAGATCACACTAAATGTATTCAAGGTTTGTGAAATATTTAAAATGATGGTTACCCAAGGAGTAGGATTATATTTTAATTACCCAAAATGAAAATGCTTTGGTTGAAAATTTGGTTGCATTTTAATTCCCAAAGGAAGATGAATGTTATTGGTCCGGCCTACAGTCTTAAAATCTAAACAACCTAGTTACCTGCCTGGTCTTTGGTGCTGACTTAGATATTCCTTCATCAGACATCGTATTCAAGTTAAAACGACCTGTTACATATGCAGTCATTATGAAATTAAAATAGTTCTTATATGATTACTTAAGAGTTTGCAAACTTACACACTTAGTTCCAAAATACTTGATAAGGAACCATGCAATCTTTTAAAAAATGTCTGTATAATACATTCAACTGTTTTTGGGGGTTTTTTTTTTTGTATTTTCTTTTTATTATTATTATTATTATCAGGAATCAATTTGTTATGAGGGCCTCTAGGGAGACCAGTTTATTTCAAACTGACAGAGATAATTTGTGTATAAATGTTTATCCCATAAATGAGTAAATTTCAGTGTAATACAGCCATGTGATATTGTTTCATGTATCTCCATGTCTGTGCACAGCTTTCCCACGCTCTGATTGGTCACTATCTGTTCATTGATACAATTCAACCAATGAAATGCTACAACTTGCACAGACTATTTTATTTCAAAAATAAATTTAGCAAATGGCATCTGCACAGGTCGAAAACAACCATGGCTGACCTGCAGTTTGACGATCCCAGCTCATATCAGTTACAATAATGAAGCTTTGGCATCCGCCGACATGTTGTTGAAATAGAATCATCATCTAATTTATGCGAGAGATTTAACACTTCTCACTTTTTCCATTTGTCTTTCGATCCACTCAAAATCTTGCTCTCATGTACTGAAAGAGAGCAACCATGGTAATGACACAGTTCAATGTGTTTGGAAGTGTCCAAATGTGTTTGTAATGCTTTGTTAATGGCTCAAGACTAATTGGTAGATATTGACTGGAATTAAAACTAATTTTTCCTATCTTTATAGCATATTTTAGTTTAATAATTATTGCATTTCAACAATCACTGTTTTCTGTTACACTGATCCAGATATGTACAATGTATGTAACAATGTGCTTCTCGTTTCTCTCTCGACAGCGAATGAAAATTACTTCAAAAAAGGCATTTATGGGATAAATAGAATCTCAAATTTGTGACCAGGTTATCAAATGTCTGAAACGAGGGTAGTAATTTTTCTTTATCCTCATCAGAGGCTCAGAATAAAGGAAAATACTACCTTCGTTTCAGAAATTTGATATCTCTGAGTCACTCATTAGAGATCCTCTATTTACCCTAAGAAAATAAAGTTACTAAAAAAATTTAAAAAAACAATCTATTGAATGTGGTGGTTGAGCCTTAATTATCTTTTCTCTGCATTGTTTGGAAATGAAACCACTCACAAAATAAAACCATTGAAAACACTCACCATGCCACATATGCGACATTAGCCTTAAATGTCTTCTGGCAGCGAAAAAGCAACAATTGGGAGCAAGAATCAGTACTAAACTGAAAAAATACAAGCAACTTAATAGCGTATTATGCTTTAAAATAGGTAACCTTCTATAAACTTACTTTGTGTTATTTGTGTAAAAAGCAGTAGAAGTAATTTTGTTTGTTTTTCCTCAGCAACTGGGGCCATCATGATGGCTAAAAGCGTCGTGTGCCGAGATCAACTCTCTGTAATTTTAAATGTTAAAATGACAATTTTATTAAATATTTTCACATACACAAGAAAAATACCTGAGAGATCGAACAAACATCTGATTTGACAAACTAAATATATTTGACATTTGAACTGCCATACACAAAATCTCGATAGATTAAATGCAGCTCCAAGTTTAATTCCAATGATATACCGTATATGCAAGGCTGTTGCAGTGGGGTTTTTTTTCTTTTTTTAATGCCGGACCATATGAATTGACAGTAGGTCTATTCTGGACAAGATTCGTTGAAGAAATCAACAAGAATAAATAATACTCGAATTTATTGTGCAGTTATAGTCACGCAATACAAGCTACAAGCATAAGACAAAATCTTGTCTGAAGTAATTCTTATATGAGTCACAGTAACACAACGTTGCCCATCAGGCATTTGCTTCTTGGTTTGAACTTGCCCGAAAGAAAAAAAAAATGTTGCCTCGGGCAATCTGCCGGCTGATTTCGCGAGCCCTGGTTGGTGGCCTGGTATTTAGTCATCCATGAATTACAGCCAACAACACTTAACAGTAGGATTATCCAGTTAACAAGTTTCTAAATGCTTAACTCCAGTTGGGGGGTTGGGAGGGAGTTCTCTGCTGCGATGGTGCTCTTGAAGCTATAGGGCAACATAATAGCTTAACGATTGTTGGATTTCAGTTATAGGGAGGTATACCACTTTACATCAACTTCAAATGACCACTTCTGTATTTCTTTGGCGATGATAAACATCAGTATGTTGAGCAGTGAAGATTCATGAAAACTTTACATGCATTTCTGAAAATATATTAAAAAAAAATTTCAATCTTAGAAGGAACAGTGAACTTTCAGAGGACTGTTCCTCAGGCCCCAAGTTTTGATGAGGTTTCCTCACGGTTTTCCACCGTATTTATGCAAGGAACAGTTTGAAATGGACAATCCATTGTAATATGTGAAATACCCTTGAGTACAATGTTAAACCCCAATCAAACAAAACAAAACAAATCAAAATGTTATTCATAAGTTATGACTGATTACTGTTTTCAGTGTTAGTACAATTAAGTCAGCTGTTGTTGATGGCATGAGGCGGGTTGCTGTCAGTACATTGCCAGTCTATTCTCCCTTGACAGTTATTCTGATGCTGCCAGTGTAACTCTGCTCTGATAAGTCAGTGTAATGTTAGCTCATTCTCTCCACCCAGTGTCCAGTTAACTCAGGAGTCCTTTCACGTGCTAATGATCAGCACATTATCCCCAATGGAGGGCTCAGTTACTGATAAGAACACTAAAACAGTAGGATAACCCACAGACTAGCTTCTAAATGGTGTAGTTAGTATTTGACTTAACATTAGTATTTCTGTAACAAGGAATACCTTTTAAACATTTGTTCTTCTAAGGGAATAATGTCTGAAGGTTTCATGTTTGCACAATCCAGTATGTATTTAATCACCCATGAACTACAGCTAATAACACTAAAACAGTAGGGTTACCCATTAACTAGCTTTTAAATGTTAAATATACACACTATATGGTAAGTCATCCATGAATTACAACCAATAACACTAAATCAGTAGGATTATCCTGTAAACAAGCTTCTAAATGCTTAACTCAAGTGCCTAACTTATCATGAGAATGACAATTTCATATGTACACTCAGATAATTTTGCCTAAACATTTTAATAAGCCTTCTATGCCAATGCATTGTGAATAACCTATAATCTGAGGATTTTAAAAAAAAATGTCCTATAATTTCAATAACAGTGTCACAAGCCAAGATCAAACATATGACCTAGAATAATAACCCAAACGGTAGATAGTAGAATTAGGGGACTGATAATTTGTAACAAATTTGAATAAACACACAGATAGTTTTATAAATTGAAAAATGTACAACCCAAACAGCATTTACAAAGGAGAATAGATAGAACACAAACTAACTCTCTTCATTTATTTTATATGGTGACAAATAACAGGGGTGGAAATTAACTTTTTTGTGATCGGGCCTGCAGATTTCAAGAGTGTCAGGCCTGGTACCGATTGTACAGGCCAATCGGGCCTCGGTTCCAAATCTTCAGGCCCATCAAACATCTTACCGGTCCAACCCAATATTGATATTCTCACAGCTTGACGATTTTGTAGTTTTATGTGGTCCATTCTGAGCTAGCCTGACCTAGCAACACTATTTCTGGATGATCAACTTGACAGGGTTGTTTTATGATTGCTGCTGTCAAACATTACATGACCCAATTATATAATCATGTATCAAGAGTCATAAAGTCATAAATTTGTCACATTAAACATTATTTCATCAAGTATTTAGTAAGCTGGGCTCAACTATAGGTTGTTTTCGTTCGCAGTGAGTGAAACATACTACTTCAGGCCTAATGGATTACACATATATGGTTATAAGATCTATCGGCCAGTCAGGCCTGCAGGTCTGGAAAATTACAGGCCCAATGCGAAATCTACAAGGTTTTGGCCTGCAGGACGGCTTAATTTCAACCCCTGAATAATATAACTTTAAAAAAAGATTATTTACTGGTTAAATCGTGGATTACAATATACAGGGATATATGTAACAGTAAGCTTTAACCTTGTTTTGCTGATGAAATCACGAACTCTTTCAGGGAGCGTAGGAACAGGCGAGATGCTATATCGGTTGGTAAGCGAAGAAGACAGTGTGTTTAACGAAAATTGATTTCACTCTTTAAAATTTCCATTTAACAGCTGCTATCTTTCATTCCATAGAAAGTATTATTATAACTCAAAAAAAGTTGCATTTGGGTAAAGAAAAATGTTGGACTAGAAAAACCTTGTATTTGCGGATAAAAAAATGTCTGCCGATTGAAGAAGGAGAAGGCCATCAGGGCTCTTTTGGTGTCTTAAACCGCTAAGACAGTTTTTCATTAACCTCCTCGTCAACCATGTAAACCAGTCAAAGAGATGTCAATGCTTTATCTAGTTTTATTCACAATTCAGATAAATTAATATTTATCACTTTTTTATAGACTGCAAAAAATGTGAAAATCAAAGCAAATAGTTTTTGGTTTATTTTTTACGAAGTCATTGGGAACATTAATGGATTCAATTTACTTTTGTTTACGCCTAAATGACATTGAATATCAATCGGGGAGAAGTTAATGCTTGGCTTATATATTCACAGTCTGTATATGTCAAATATTTTTATGGGTTTTTTTGCTGACCTTTAAAACAACATAAAATCATTAAGGGAGACTTGTGATCTATATAACACCATAGTAATGCGTATACGCATTGACAACTGTCAAGTTCAGCAGTTGTCCAGATTCTTTACGGAAACGGACAAATGAGAACAATATCGAGTACCTGAGTTTATGTGGATTAGGCTGAGCTACATATCCCTGTATATTGTAATCCCAGATTAAATTGAACAGCATGAGTCAACTCATTCAACCCGTTTGAAGGTTTTAATTACTTATTATTGGTGGGGACAAACTGAAGCAAATGTCCAGAAAACATCAATCTGTCTCTCGAATCATTTCAGCCTCTTTGACATTAAAAGTTAAGTATTAATTTTAACAAAATGACTTTCTCAAGACAATTAGTTTATGATTTTAAATAGGCAGTCAGAGCCAGTCCACAATTAAGGAACAGTTAAAAGACAGTACCTACAAACTGGCAAGCTGGGACTACTGGGTGTGCCCATGTGTCACATTGTGTGCAAGACATGTTTGTGATGTAAAATTACAAGTGTTTGGGGAAGAGGGGGTGGGGTCACAAAGATGATGAGCCCACAAGAGATGATGGGCAATGAATGGGGGTACCGAGTGATATGGAACAGGAGTTTAGAGTATAGATAATAGTGCTCAGAGTAGTGGGGGAGGGGGAGTACAGATGGTGCAACACCACAGGGTTGATGACACAGGAAGACCACACCCAGTGTCACCCTGGGAGGATCAAGGGTAACATATGTCAAGCTTGCACCCATATCATCAATGAGCAGCAGTTACAGATAATTGTTCCTGACCTTTTTTGTCCTAAAACATCTGATTAAAGCTCGTATCACTTTCTTGACTAGTACTCCAAAATACTCCATGGTTTATGTGTACTGATACTACATACTTGTGTTGATGAGTAGTACCGAAGAAACCAATCAATACTTACACTGATACATTTTTAACTTCCAGTGTTATAAATTGAAACTGTATTTTGCTATTATTAACATAAGAGTGCCTAGAATTATTAATATATTGGGTTGCCAATTCAACATTAATTTTATTTTACAAACTATGTGATATCCTTTTAGTTCATGCCTGTCCATACGTCAACTGTGTTTTGTTTTTACAAGTTTAATTATGACAGTAAAGTTTATTAAAGGTGAGACCACTTTTTTTAACACCTCAAGGACAAGTGTCTCAGACTTACTTGTTTGTATACATAGTGCCATGCATTGTCAAGCTAGTATTTTGAAGTAATTTTGAATTAGAGACTGACTATAAAGAAGTTATTTTGCTATTTGTTTTTCACCACAAAACTCAAGAAGTAACTCTCAGTTCCAGAATATGCCTTATTTCTTAGATGACTTTATACAGTACCCTATTTTCATGAAAGTATCACTGGTACCTTATGAAACTGGAAAAAGGAGATAAATAACACTTTGTCAAATTTTAGCAAATAAAACAAATACACAATATTTATCACCTGGTTATTTCTTGTTGTGACAACATAATGCACTTTAACAGCAGATTAGTCATTTTAATAATTGTTCAAAGACAACAGATGTCACATGTGTTTGTTTATACAGAGGGAAATGAAGCTCACTTCTTTAGCCCTTCTGATTAAGTGACAGGTGTTAAATATATAAACAAAGTAGATGTCTTTGTCTTCATAAGGTCATCAATAATAATTAATTTCCTACACTGAATTTCGTTTTTGTTTTGTTGATGGATCATTTTGTCCATCTGCTAGCCATACAGCCTACTGAGAATGTTTTGTAAATACAAAAATGTAAAAAAAACCCAAAAAGGTAGAGTATCATTTACTAATTAATTCTTTATGCACTATGCTTCATTTGTAATAACAGCCCTGCTCTCTGCTGCATTTTGTCATTGATGTCGATCTATTTTCTATTAATAGTTATCCCATTTCTTATCAATCCAAATGTATTGACATTTGGTTTTGTCAATAATATAATGTGTTAAGTTTTTTGTAGTTATATATTTTTTTTTCTAAAGCATTTTTTTCTTTTGTTTACATGATCATAGTTTTTATGACATTCTATAAAGCAGTAGCACAGCTGCTAGCTGGTGACCGTGAGTTTCAAATTACCCACATTGTGCACTTGCCTCTGTTTTTGGTGGGTTTCCTTTTTTTATGTACATCCTAAAGAATTTATGACAGAATCCTTGTGTTTGACAAGAAGACAAAGATTAAGCTGCTGTACAAGAATGTCTGCTTGCCTGGCATCAGATACCCTACATAGCACAGAGAACATTTCTGTTAATTTATATAGCCATCTAGATAGGGCACTTTGTTTCAGGCATAGCACTAAAACACAATACTTTAGCACTCATGGAAAATTAATTTTCTAACAATTTTTACAAAGCAAAACACTTCACATTTTATTGTTGCGTTACTGTGCTGTGCCTGTTTGATGTTGAAATACATTGCAGTCATATACATGAAACACCCTTATGTATGGCGTTAGACATTAATCAACCTGTCAGCAGCATATACATTCAGCTGTCTATAATATATTGTATCGAGGGTCCAACAATTTTACTCAGTTGAATCTTTAACTTGTGACAAATAAAAAGAGAACAGTAATACACCCTTTCAGACAGAAGTATATAACAAATTAACATATTAGAGTATAAAACTTGAAAAGCCAATAAAGACTGTTAGTTAGTAGAACAAATAGTCTGATTGTGATATCAGTCATTTTATCACAACAAATAGAATCACAAAGCCATTAGCACGCCTACCATTTGTTTTCAGTCAAAAAAAACTGTTAATGGTAATCTTTAACTGTTGACTAGATAAGTAATTTGATTTTTGAAAACAGTGCTTGTTCGTTCCAACATGTGTGATTAATTTATGATGTAATTACAAAGACTGAATCATGAATGAACTGAAGATGTCAGCCCGGAAAATTATGCAATCATACATATGAGAGTGAAATCCCATGCCTTGGAGAGAAGTTTAGAAAATACTGTATGGGCCTTGAATAGGATTTGGAGAGACATTTGTGACCTTATATGCTAGGTTTGGGGGAAATTTGATATCCAGGAGTGAGGAACACAACAAGGCCCCCATCTGTTTAGGAGTTACTTCTGTCAGGGCATGTGGAATTTACCTATTTGGCTATTTAAGCTTTTTTGCATCTATGCAGTATGCATTGATATCATGGAAATATGATAATTTTTTTCTCAATCAAGCATTTATAAGTTTTCAACTAAGATTGAGTACTAATAGTTTAGCCAGCCTTAAGCGATGAAAGTTTTTCAGAAGAACAGTTTTCTACAGGAAAAATTAAGAAATTGCTTAAATTGATCAGTTGCTATGTAGCAGTAGTAAACTTTAGGCTTGTCTATTGTTTTCAATATTTTATTCTTGTTTTATTTTGTAAGTGATCATAAGAAAAATAAAATCAGGACTGAAAAAAATTATATTTATTATGCTGACGTGATTAAAATAAATTTGTGTTAGAAAGTAACATTTTATGTTAATGGGTTGGGGTTTTTTCCATCTTTTTTTGCTGATATAAAAATGTGGTAACTGAAATTAATGTTTAAATCTGGTTCTGTTGTTAGGTCTTGTATAGAAGACTGTGTTGCAGATGAGGATGTGAACTCAACGGATGAAAGAGAAGAGATGAAGAAGTGTGAAGAGGATGCATTTAGAAGAGGGTCTTTTTATATTTTTTGTATTTATTGGCCTCCTTTGTCATATTGTTATCTTTTTACTCTATTCAGATTTACTTTCTTCTTGTTAAACATTTTTATACAGCAGTAACATAGCACCACTATTCAATTGTTTTGAGTATGGAGTCAAATAACAGTGGTCTTTTGAAAAAGGTCAAGCTGTTAATTTTCTCCCCATTCTTCATCTCTGTCCTAGAATCAAGATGCACCTGTGTTGTGATATTTGAATCAGTGTCATTGAATTGAGAGAGCTGACATACCTGTCATTTTCAAACTGACCCCTTTGATGTCTTCATTATCAGGTGTTTTCTACTTAAGGCTGTGTCAACACCACACCGTACTTCTCGTATGGTTATCATTTCCTTGTACAATTAAGATCGTACTTGGTTCAAGTTAAATGAATATCATTAGCTATTTGTGCATTTATTTTGATAAACTTTGATTGTCTGCAAATTCTCCAATAATTTGAAACCTAAACCCCTCCAGAAGGCCCAACATACAACTGGCTGTATATTTGATGACATAAATATTTTGACAGGTGAAAATAGTTTAATGTCCTGTAAATGAACTGTCATAGTGAAAGTCCAGAAAACATTTGAATTATCAATACTTTAAAATTTTCTGTAGTATCATTAACCAGCTTCGGATTATCTTGGTCAGGTTTCACTCGGTGAAGTTTAGATTGTGTTTGATCAGTTTTCCCCATGATGACTATCTTGTGATCAGATTGTAGATAACAAATGGTCAGCCAGGTAGAGCTGATACACCTGCCTCAATTACCTCTGTCACCTGCCCTAAAATTCTCATCTAAACACCGTGGGAGCCAACTCAGGAGTTCCCCACTGAACCTGTTACTATTTTTAGACCAAGGGTAACCCCATGTCAACAAACCAGACAAATACATGTACCATCTCCTCTCAGTCTGTTCATCCTCTGCCTGGTCTGGCTAGAGCCATGAATAATTTATTTACTTCAAAGTTTAAATTGCTTGATCAACTTAATATTAGAAAGCTCAGATTTCATGCTGTTTATAAAAAAAGAAATTTGAATGATTTGCTTTGTTGGGTAAAAATATTCACACATCTGTTCAACATGTTGACAATGTTGACCCTTACATGGGTCATTATGGTTGAGGATTGAGGGGATGCTTTGTATAAAGAGTTTGCTGGTGGACCAAGTCTTTTTACACTGAATATTGCATGAATAAAATGATATGTATTGTGAGGAGCATATTTGAAAGGCTGACTTAGCTTACACGAGTCATATGATGCCTGTATTGTCAGGAGAACTATTGTAATAAAAGCCCTTTAGGCACTTCTTCGCCGGAGTGTAGACAAAACAGGGCATTATTTTTGCATTTGGTGAAATGATGTGTATGATAATAAAAGAAGCTTGGGGGTTTAGCTGCCATAGGGTCATCAAATTTGATTGTTCTGACTGATTGAGAAGGGGTGGAGAAAGCTAACTGCAGTCCACATGGCAGTCTGACCCCACGACCTGTGACACACACCCCACAAACACCCCAGCTGTCTGAGACATGTATTATTCAAAGCCTACTCAGACAATATGCCTTGGTTGGTAAACAAGTGTGAATCAGCCAAACTACAGGTGGAAGAGTTTGAATTCCGATACACCCAGCTCATACCTGTGCTTGTTAGCATCTGATCAAACAACTAATGAAGTGTTTACCTTTGAGATATGCACCTGTCCTGATACTCAATAAATCAAGCAGACCTCTTTATTAGGTACTTGATTAGAGCTGACAGATAGTGCTGTTGAAATGGATCCTTCAAGAAATCTCCCTAAACCACAATTTTATTTCTAGTTAATTTTAAATTATAGATTAGGTTTGTTGAGATCTACTGAGAACATAATATTGGGCAAATTGTGAGTTTCGTATTTCTTTGTCTTTTGTTTGAGACAATTTTTAAACTTTTAATATCAACAATTTTATTAAAAATGTTCAAGTTATTTCGAGTTTTGAACTTTTAATTTAAACTTTGATTATAGACAGAATAAACACAGTGACACGGAGGTATTGATTAATTAGAATACCTATAAACCACAACTTTTAGTATTTAAATAACTGGTTTATAATAATTCAATTAAAAATGAGAAATTAAAGACGTAGATAATTGTGTTAATAAAGATTAAATTAGTTTATAACAGTAATGTATTGTTAAGGCTGCTTTTGATACTATTGAGTTGGTCTTGTACCTTTCAAATTGTTTTGATTAATTTTTCTTGTTTGTTTTAAGATATGATGAAGGTAGCCGTGCTCACTTAGAACAGGAAATGACAGATTCACAAAAACAACTACAAACATTGTCTGAGTTATTGAGTGATGCGAAAGATAAACATAAAGAACCTTCTGCTCTGCCCACAGTATGGTAAGTTATTAATTTATTAAATACCCATTGCTGTGCACCATGGGAAACTGTTGGCTAATGTTGCATGGATTTCTCAATGTTATATGAATTGAGAAATAAACAGAGCTTTATAGAAATGTTTAAAATACTGATACTTTTGTTCTGGGACGAATTGAGCACACTGTTCAATTTTTGGAAATGTTAATTTTTAACAGAAATCTCCAAAACGTGTATATAAAATTTGGTCATAAATACAATGGCGTGCCATAACAACATAAGTAGAAGTCTGGCATATAGCTTCAAAAAGTCTGGTCACTAATTTAGCAATTAATAAAATTTTGTTAAGGAGTAAGCCACATATATGTCATCTACTCTAGGACTGGATTAGCTTAAGAGAGGATTATTATGACTATCACAGAGAAGTTAAACATTGTAAAGTATAGAACAAATCCAAAGAATGATAATCAATTCATTTTGACTCAATGTTTTATTTTTTTCAACGTTTGTTGCCTAAACCGATTCGTTGAGTCAAAATGAATTTAATCTCTTTCTTCTTAGTTGTTCTATACTTTACTTTAAATAGTCTTATTACCCTAACTTTTAAGCATAACAAAAACACTTTTAAAAAAGTGTACTTCCTAGACTATAATAAATGCAAAAAAATATTCATTGCTTTCAGCTTTGGGAGCTGTGTCACTCTCCTATTAAAGGAGATGTGTCACTCTCCTATCAGAGGAGATGGGTATGCACGCTACCTAGACTCCAGATGACTAACCTTCTATTTTGTAGTAGGCGGAAATTGTTTAGGTGGCTGGCAATTTGGAGCTCTGACGGTCGTGAGTTCGATCCTCAGACAGATTTCAACTTGAAAAATTTTCTGAACTAGAATCTGTTCAAACTGAGAAAGTGTTATCCCAACCTAACAAAAACACTGTTCCTAGTTAATAAGATGCATTTTTATGGGTTTTTTTTTTTACAAATATTGTTTCCATTGTGCATGAGTGGGTGGTTGGAGGGAGCTTCATGTTGCCCTGGTGCTCTCAGAGCTAAAGGGGAAAAGGAAGCCGATCTGTTTGTGGT
>JAQQZZ010142294.1:0-23592 GCA_030265115.1 Mopalia vespertina | reverse complement strand
TATTCATCTGAAGCTCCAGAATACCAGCTCCCCCCCCCCCCCCTATCGCATGTTGAAGGTCTATCTTTTATCTGCTATTTAATCTGGTGTTAATGACTAAGAGCCTTTCAAGTAACTGGCCACAGAAGTCTATTAACTAGAAGTACGAAGCCCTGTATTACGTAGTGTCGACAGCATTGTTTCCATCACCCATGTTATGTTATAAGAGGGTGATGTTTGCTGTAAGATTTGCACTGTCTAATTAGGTAACTGTTGTTATTTATTGTGTATAAATTCTCTACTCCTTTCATTATTTTAGACGATCGACTTTAAGTACGCTACTTTGAAGAATAAAACAGTTCAATTCTTTCAGACTTTTAATTGGAACCTATTTTCAGGTTCTCCGAAAACTGAACATTTTTGCTTGGATAACTCCCATGATTTTGTGCACACGGTCTTTTTGATTTGTACAGCGAACGTTTAGTCTAATTCAAAAATTGCCTTCCCTGACAGTTCACCAATCTGCCACAAGAGGCACTGCATGTAGTTAAATGTGCAGATTTTGGACTCAATGCGGTACACACTACTGAATAGGATGTTTGACACTTCTAGTCAATGGTTTTCTGGTAACACATAAACAGAATTATGATAGTAATATGAAAGCAAACTACTTGGCTGACCAGAATAGCATTGACCTCGAGTGAATACACTACTGATCAGCCATGTTAAGAAGTTAGCTTATCCAAGCACCCCTTACCCTGTGTCCACGGAAATGACATATATTGTCACTTTAACGGCTCACTTGATTGAAATACATGTACCAGTGGATTTGTATTACCTGGTTTGAATGGTGAATCTTCATCAGAGGTAGCCAATGAACACCCAGCAGTTTGTCCCACAGCAGACCTTTCGTCCACACCTCTATCACTAAGCCTGTATCAAGTCGCATTGTCTCACTGAAAATAACAAACCAAAGGGAGATTGAACAGAAAATTTAAAACATTATCTATGAACCATTTTCAGACTGAATTATCTTTGAGTAGTAACCTACTCTCATTAGTATCCAGAGAATTGAAACTTGGCACATGTACAAAATAACAGATCTAGAGTGGCCAGGTAGAAGTAAACCATTTAAATGGAGTGACAGGTAATGTTACTCTTTGGGAGATTTGATATCTCCTAGTAACATTAAAGCTTAAATTCCCAGGATGAAGCTTTGTAACCCTATTACTATAACCAGAGGAATTCCAAGAGCAAACTTTTCTGCAAAGCCTATGGGTGCCCAAAATATTAATAGCCCAAATGTATGTCACTATATTACTGTTTTCATAATACCTGTGTTAAAATGAGGATGAAAGAGGGTACAGAGCTCTAAATATTATCTTCTGGACACTTTCCTGATAAACAATATCATATGGTCTGGCTGATATTGATACCATTTCCAGACATTTGAGACTGTTAGATAAAGCCAAAGGTTATAGCAGATATATTTATGACTTCATATCGGCTCATAAAATGTACAGGCGCTATACGAGTACGATACATATACAAATTCTAGTCCATTACCACGCTGTTTTATTATCTATTATCATTACCAGTCATAGCTGGTATTTTCCAGTGTTTCCAATAGTATACTACAATTAAAATAAAATAAAAAATTCTGTAGAGAAACATATTTTTTTTCTGTATAAAAATGTGAAAATGGCATGTTAAAACTACTTGCCCACAGCACAGCACTGTTAACATTTATCTTAAATCAATTACAAACTTATAAACAAGGTAATAGAAAAAAAATTTAAAAAACTGTAGCTAGATTCTCAGATAATTTGGATTGATTGTATCTTTAGTGAGGGTGAGACAGCATGATTACACCACTTGCTTACAGCATTTTGTCCATGTAATGAATTAACAAATACACACATTAGATCAGTGAGGATTAAAAGATTTCCGTTTCGCCAGAAGGATTTTCAGCATGTTTTATTTATTCTTCACTAATGAACGACTTGGTCTTCATTAAGGGTCTGCAAACGCAGCACGTACCAATCATTGCGGGAACATAACAGGCAGCATTGGAAGCACTGCTCGCCAGCAGCGTGGCTGTGAAATGACAGTGCTTGACGACAGCCAGCTATTACCTTCCATTTACGAGGGTATTGACTAAGGATTGTAACCAGAGGGAAATGTCTGTTGATCAAAATCTGCAGTAATTATGGGTGGTTGGTAGAAGAGCTATCATAGCCGACCAAACGGCTAAAATCCATCGATTCTGTTGGGAGAATTGAGGAATGAGCTAGTGCAGACCTCATTCAGGTGCTCCTGTCAGATTACATTACTCTTCTAATCTATATACAAACAGCACACATTAATACTATCCATGATCAGCCTTTTTTAGACACATCCAGCAATCATTTTTCCTCACCATGCAGAAAGTTCAACATGACAAACCATTTTTGACTACAGGCCATAACAAGATAATTCTACACAATCGGCTGATCCATGAGAAAAAGAGTGACGAGGCGATTAATGGGGGTTGCTGTTTACTCATATATTCAAAGATAATTATTGCTTAATTACACATTCTATTCCCCTACAAGCAGGATTCTGGCATGGTCAAAGATGTAGGGTTCTTTGCAGGAGTAACTTCCCCTGTGAGTTATACAGTAGATGGAATTTACACTATAAAATAGGACTATCTCTTTTCCCACCAACAATCTATCTACATACACATTTTATGTTTTTAAACATCAATGACTCGGTCTTTATGTCATGAAATCCCATCCATGATCAGTCACTGAGAACATTTATACACAATGCACAACAGGATTACATGCATCTTCAAATTGAATCTGTTTGAAATACCGTATAAGAATAATTCATCGAAGACTGTCTTTCTGAAATATAACTTCTTTGAAAATATAATATAAATTTATCGGAAAAGTGTTATCACCTCAACAGCCTTTTATTGAAAAACTGTATTATATTATATCACAGCTGCACTCATGTATGATCAAATCCATGACATATACTGAGCTACAGAGGCTCTCTCTTGGTACACTTGATATACGTTTACAGTCACTGCTCTACTTATTGATGTTTACGCATGTTATTTTGGTACAGTACATTTTAGTAGTTACAATCCACATCAGGCCTGTGCTGTTGGGGAGAACGGACTGAACGGGGTCTCCCCATGGTTATGCAAACTTATTTTAGGAGGACCGATTTATAGGTTTCACAATTGTTTGCAGTGGTCATCTAAATTTGCATTTTGGTACTGATTTTGACAAGTTTGGCCAATCCGATCATCAATGAAGTTTGTATGATAAAGTAATTTTGCTTTATTTTTCATTAATGCACATTTATGTATTTAAAAAATCAGCAAAGCAGTGGCAGGTGCAAATGTTAGGTTATCTCACAAAATTTTAGAAGACCAATTTTAAGGTTATGCCAGAAAAAAATTACAGCAGTAAATGTTTTGTGTAAAACAACATGAACACAAAAATTTGACCTTGAAAATTTTTATCCTTGTACTGAAATATTTCTATGTTATTTTAACCATCATCTGGAAAATGTGATCTGGAAAGTTTTGTCTTGTTCAAGGGCAATTCACTTATACTTATTATCTGACAACTGTGTACTACAACGGTAATAACCATAGTAACATGACCATGCAATGTGAAGTGCCTGCTATGCAAGAAAATTTAATGTTCTTCCAATGCTAAGTCAAGAGAGCAAGACTGCTAAATATACACTGACCTTCTAGCCAAAGGCTCTTTATATAGACAACAAAACACACATGTCTTATTTTGAATGCAAGTTGATTTGTTCTACATTTGATAACTACATATTCAATGGCACTATTGGTTTTATCTCAAAATAGTCAAATAAGGAATAATTATCGGATGAAAATCGAAGCCCTAGCTTTACATTTTTATACGATTAAAATTACCAAATTAGAAATTTGTTTAAATGTTCATATCCCTGTATTGCATAATGTCAGATATGAGACAGGGAGATATGTACATCTACATCTAGTAAAAATCTCCTCTTTCTGAATCTATCACATGTTATAACCACAGCCCAAATGTCCAAGAAAGAAGATTGAAGACCAGGGAAAAAAGGTCTTCATAAAATTATTATCTCTGAAGACAACAGAATCTTAGAAGAAAATGGAGTAGAAATTTTTTTTAACAACTACTCCAGGGGAATTCGATAAACTCTATAATATCTCCAGAAAAGAGGCTATAAAAACTGAAAGGATAAAGAAGAGCGCAGAAGGCTGAACAATAAAGCTATAGATGTTATGTACACAATGGAGAATACTCTGCTGGCCTCCAGCATCTTAATTTACAATCAATTTTCCTGCCATTTATTGACTTTTTATAACATTTTATCTCCGGAGTCAAGCCAAAGTCCTGCAGCATCCCAAATACTTCTATACACCATCTTTCCAGAAAACAAAAAATATGTCATAACAAAAACCAGGTTTAAATTTTACAAAGCCCAACGTTGTATTTTACACATTTTTAAAGAAAATTTATAATGCTTTGACATTTCTTAATTAGATATCCCATAAGCAGCCTTGGAGTTGAAGTAAGGACATTTATTCAGAATTTCTTATAAAATTTAAAAAAAATGATATTTTGGGAAATATTTGACAGCTTAACTATTTCTTTTCTATTTTTCATAATATTCTTGATCAATTCCAGGAATACTTCTGCCAATCCAAGCTAAAAAAAATAGAAAAGATATCATATTGTACTACGTCTTCTCAAATATCTATCCACTTTGCACACTTCAAAACTTTAACCTAATACGTGAAATTCAATAGGTGGAAGTGAATGATTTCCCTGATTTGTTACGGAAAAATAAAATGTGAATAAATGTCAGATAGAATAAAGACAAACAATGTCCTCTAAATTAAATTAGTGATGAACATTATAGCACAGGTCATTAGAATTTATTGCTAAAATGATTTCCGAAAAATAAATCTCAATTTTGGCAAGAAACAATATTGTTTGAAAAGTTTTAAGTGCCTGAACTCACAGAACTTTAGGTTTGAAACATGAATCGATTTATCTTTCATACAGAAATCTTTCGTACTCCATTATCAATACATGTAGGATAAAATTGCAAATGAAATGCACATATTATAACCGTGTTGATGTCCTATTTGGGCCGCTACTCATCAGATAGATCATACAATATATATGATACATGTACATCCTGGATTCCTGTTTATCCATGCTATAATGTATTTGATCATAAGTAGTATTTTTATAATCAGTATTTCCGTTATTTTGGGGTAACACTTTCTTAGTTTGAATAGATTTTAGTTCAGAAAATTTTCCAGGTTGAATCCCATCGAGGAATCGAATCTCAGAGTCAGGCACCAACTTGGCACCAGTAAATACAGGTCACTTAAACCACTCAGCCACCAGGACTTCTACATTTGATCACATCTATTATTTTTAGTCTGGCAAAAAATTGTTGCTCCCAAAATTTGTAAAATTCTTGAAACCCTTCCTCAATAGAGATAGCATTGAAAGAAAATGACTGATTGACTGACTGGTGTTTTACGCCATGCTGGGTATTTCCATCATATGACAACAATGTATTCCAACAATACATGTAGTTGACACTAGCACAACCATAAAAGGTTTAATGTTTTGATAATGCTGGAAAGTTAATCTCCCTCCTGTGCTAAGCAGTTGAAAGATAATAAAAAATTCTGAAGACTCTACGAATGGAGATGAGATCTACATGTATATAACAACTCTCCACAAACTATATGAACTGAATTTTACAGCCACAATTTTTTTTAAAACTAGAATCACCCATTCATCATCATATACAGGTACGTCAAACAGAACAGGTATGCAATTGTAAAAAATCAATTCACATTATGAATCATTTTTCCCCATAGAACACACAAAACATATTGGCTTTTTTATATACCTAGTGGCATACTATTGGGTGGCAATAAAAAAATCCATTTATTATCTGATGAGTGGAGCAAACACCTGTCAGTCATTGATAAATCCATCTGCTAATATAAACCTTTGGTGGAGTTCTGAAGAATAGGCACTTGTAGTCAGGCCCTCTGATTTGAGGTTTGCTGTCCTGTGATTGAACAGATAACTCACCTCAAATCAGATTGATTGATTATTGATTGGTGTTTTACGCCATGCTTAAGGGTATTTCGCTTATATGACAGCGGTATATTCCAACAATAATTGACACTGGCACAACCAAGATGTGAAGTGTTTCGATAATGTTGGAATGTTAATTTTCCTCCAGTGCTAAGTAAAGACAGTAGTCCTTAGCCAGAGGGCTTTAGGCCTATAAAAAGGGCGGCGTTAATAACCCTGTCAGTCGAAGGTCCCGGGTTTGATTTACGGTGGAGGCATGCAACATGTTCTGTCTATATGCAATACATTACATCAGGGAAAACCCTCAATATTTAATGTTGAGATCAGAAAGACGGCGCATAAGTGTTTATGAAATTGTTCGAATGAATATCTGATTAGAGCCGCAGAACCATAATGACGACATTGGTGGTCTGAGTTCGGTTTGATTTGTTTGTTTGATTGATTGGGGTTTAACGTCAAACACTTGTTACCTTCATGTCAGTTAAGAGCACGCATAGAGATAACCGCATAGCACATATATTAGCGATATAGTAACTGTACAAAGTCATTAATTTAACCTTATGTATGACATAGCATACAATCATATTCATTTATCAAAAGATGGTCGACCTATTTAAAAAAAGAATAGTTCGATTGAGGTCAGTTTTTTTAAATTTAAAATTCATTTAAATAAAATATTGTTTAATTTACTAACTGGTCGATTTGAATTTAGTACGGCTGATTTACGAAGTATCTAAATAAAATAAAATTTTATGTGGTGAATGATTAAATGTTGTGAGTATCAAAACTGTACGGAAGTCGGTTTAGGATATTATCGCGAGACGCAGATATGCTGCGCGATGTTCCGATACGGTGAATGATAGCTTTAAACGACTTCCATACAACTGCATGTCATATCGCATTATTATATAAACAATAGACATGCTTCATGGTATGCAGCAAGACTATATAGATGTCCTTGAACTGTGGTATTTTCCTTTCTTTACACGCCATCAGTTTTACCCTTGGTGATAAGCATAGGCATCAAATATAAGTAGTTCGGTCATTGATTACAAATGTGATATGCACTATGCCCAGCAACAATGGCAATAATTAGCAATTATACAATTGGACAAATCATGCACGTTATTCTCAAGTATGTAAATATTTCAATGGCCATTGTATTCGTTTGTCTGCACTTTATCTTACATTCTGCACATTCATATGGTAGGCCTATGCTATTAAGTTTAATTATATAATTATAGATATTTCTACTGCGTATAGGCAGTTGTATGCTCTTGTTATAATACATTATTACTTCGACAACAAATATACATGAGCCCCGAGATATATGCATATTGTTTACTCAGTAATAGACTAAGGCCCTTCTATGTAGTATATACGTGATCACGTGTTTGCCTAAATTGTCTACATTAACTGGTGATTGGTAGATAAATAGTAAAAACCATTACAAGCGATGATAACTACCAGACGGGGTATTTTGAAACGGAACAGTTGGCTGCCCAACTGGTCATAATTTTATTAGACACCTCATGATGTAAAATGAACCATAAAAAAGACATCACAGTCAATTTTGATTTCTGGCTAAGCCCCTGGCCACAGAACGGGGTAAAAAAAACAGCACACGTAACTTGTGCCGACAAACTGCCAACAGTTTTTTGTTAAGGTAATTATATATTACAGGATGGCTTGTCAACAGATTCAAAACATCAGTCAAAGTCGCCTCGAAAACAGGATTTAGTTGATTTTCTCAGGTCAGAATGGTTTGAGCATTGCTTACAAGATCGATGGTGTAATCGGATCTTCGTTAAACTTAACTTACATGTCACTACTTAACTTCATATATGGTCAATGGTATAGAGAAAGGATTAGCGGCAAATTTAAATTTGTGCTAGCTGAAACCTTGGCTATAGTTATTCCATCGAATATCTAAATAACTGGTAATTTGTTTGTGGACAGATATTTCGCTGGATGCATTTATTAGTTTGTTTGTTTGCATGCTCGAAATACTATTTGTCGCTAACTTCAGATTAAATCGCTAATAATGGATTAGAGATAGACCTTCAACATGGCTTGACGTCATCTGATAGCATATTGAATTTAATAGCGAGATCTATGGCGCAAGCTGCTACGGACTGGTTTTTTTTTCTCGAATCTTTTGACACCATATCCCGTAAGTTTCACATTAATTCTATAAAAGCCTACTATCAACAACATTTAATCGCATTCGTTTTTCTTTACTATACTCTTGTATGGCGACACCATGTTCTGTGGGACTTCTTATATCAGTTTAAACACTTGGAGAAACAACTATGCTCGATAACAATACATTCCAAATAGTAACAACTTACCCCGCATGGCACAACAACACGCACAAAGTTTAAATCTCTAACAAAACGTTGAGTTAATTTAATAGCTTAAAGCCTATTCATTTGATAAGGAAACGCAATTTTAAGAACAGACATTGCCTTAACTGTTGAGATTTCAGAAAAAATTTGTTCAAGTTGAAGGCCGTTTTGTTCAAATGAAGCAGCTATCCTAAGGCTTTAACTTTTGTGATTTTTTTTTAATGAATACGTCAAGCGCTTTGATGCAGCATATATGACGTTGTGATTGACATTTTTAACAATCGCGGATCACAACGAATATACAATTTATTTAAAATTACACTAGCAGGTTATTAAGTTTCAAATTCACAAGATATAGGCGAATATTTGGCTACAGTGTTATATAAACATGAGATTTGAGATACAAAACGAGTTATTTTCTTTTTTACCCATCGACCAATAAATGAACTAGGGGTATTGTCGTCGCATGTCATCTTCCCATTGCAAGGTTCAAAATGTGTAAGACGAGATTTCGTCTTACTACCCTTGCTGCAATTCGAGGCAGAAACGTGGCAAAAATTTCATTGGACTATTGTAGAAACAAGCAGCTAATCAGAAAGACGTTTACACATGAAAGTCGACAACAAACAAGCGTGGCGCCACTGCCAACTAACGTGTCTGTGATGATGTCAGGACTCGTTAATGGGACTAATCTTGTGCGTTTATATTACATGTGTAGCCTACTTGTCATCCTGTGTTTAGACCGCCATTTTCTAATTCTAAGAAAGCTCCAATCTGATTGGGTGGGGGAAAGAGAGGTCATCTGAAAGTAGCTGTTGTAGAATCTAGTTAACTCCAGTTTTTCTGTCTATAAAGGCAAGGTAGGAAAGAAAGAGAGGCTTAAGGCGACGATCTTCTTTTCCACCTTGCGTCCGTTTTTTTTATTTTGCGGTTACACTATTGGTGGAGAACGAAACAACTCCGATTGGCCAATTTGAAATAATGACGTTTTGTTATAACATTGTGAACACTATGGAATTTCGACTGATTTATAATGCACTTAGAATTTTAAAAACCGATAAAGGGCGTTTTCATGATACAGTGCCGTCGGTAGAATATGTAAATTAATTTTCAAATATTTGACTGAATATATAACTTAGCTCCCTTAAGAGATATCTTACTTTTTTCTTATTTTTGTATCAATGTATGAACCTGTAAACCACCAAATAAAGGCATAGTCTTTTTCCATTATATATCTCTTACAGTATTCCCAATAAAAGAGTAATTGGAGTGCAACTTCATCAGTTGTGTCCCTTTCTTAATCAATATTAATGTTAAAATGTTTGTTTGTTTGATTGTTTTCACTTTTAACCCAGCTGGACTCGAGAATCTGTCTGTGGAAAGTTGATATGGTCTTATCTATATTTTCTGGGTCATTTAGGACGCTTACGCCATTTCATTGTTGACTAATTTATTGTTGGCATTTTTGTTTTTCATTTGTTTCCCCTATTTATATGCTTTCTTGGTGTTTTTACACACACTGTGTAGTAATCTCGGATGTAGAATGGTCAATCTAGCGAAGGGTGGTAACTAGCGTATCTGTGTAACAAGTTGCTTTGAAAGTCAGTAATTACTGTAGTGTTTATATGCGACGACTCTAGTCAAAAGGCATACAAGTCTTGCTAACGAGAGAATATCGATAAAATAGGCCTGCTTTCACACATAAAATCTCTCACAGCTGTGGCGATTCCTCAAAAATGTTTGTTACAGAAGCTAGCGTCGTAGGTCCGATACGGTAACATTGAATATAGGAACAGGTGGTGTGTATATTCCAACTAGTGGGGCTTATAGAAATACAAAGTCCAGTGCCCTTGTGTTTCAGTTTAAAAAAGACGAAAAAAGGTTGCATACGGCAACCACTTAAATCCACTTTTTGAGAAACTTCCGAACTGGAGTCCTGCAATCTAGCGAAGAAGGGTAACTAGCCTATCTGTTTAATAATTTGTTTTGAAAGTCAAAACATTTTACCGGGTCTATATTTTATTTAAATGACACTGACATGTTTTTTTTCTTCTAATTAAAACAAATGGTAGACGAAAAGGAATAACGTTTCATTTAAAATGACGGGTCACACGCAAATCATGGAGGTAAGACGGCGACGGTTTTGATCAAATGACGTCGGAACACCTCTTGGCTCTTTCCAGTATCCGTACCGATATCTTGGAGGTGAATGGAAGAAATGATGTTACACATGACGGTGTAATTTAATGGCCAAATTGCATGCATCAAATCACTTCGCAAATTCATACAAAATAACATAACAACCCACCACGCTTCGTTGGTTTAACCATAATTAAATAACCGCCAATCTTGTTTTTATCTCCGAGTTGATAAACACAGAAAGAAGTAGCGAGAGAGAGTGATTTAAGCAAAATTCCGACCCGATGACATCATCGACCGTTGAAGCAAATTTATACAAGGGTTAAACCCATCTCCAAAATGGCCATAGAATATTTCAGAATATTCATCGTGTAACTTGTGGAGGAGGTTCTGATATTACACTTGTTACCTAAGCAATCGCAAGCCACTTCAGGCATTATAGGACGTCGCGATTATGATGTTTTATAATTTAATGAACTTCATATGATAGTTCCAGAACATTATTAACCTTCAATTAAATCAGCTTATTTTATAGCCATATCGGTCACATCGTGCGTGTTTAAGAATAGATATTGTTCATACGGTGGTAAATACGCTTTCAGCGAACAAAATGTACGATTTTAAGGCATATTCTATTATTTATACATCGATCATGGACGACCTTACTTGAGGCACCCAAGTGTTAACACATGACACCGGAGACAGCTGATTTGGCGTAATACTGCAGTTATGTTTTTCATTAGTCAGTTCAGTGCGCAATTTAGATTCCATAATATAATGGTTAATATACGTCATTACGATACCTGTATAGCGAGAGCAAATTATTGTAAGTGCTTGTAGTGATTAAAATGTCTGATAAACAGAATCACATAGCATGTGCGCAATTAATAATAACAATATTGACATGCCTGAGTAATTACGACATATGTCTTGTTTTAAAATTACCTGCGTTAAACAACCATATATATTTAACTCAGGGGCTGCCCAGCCTAAGAGAACAGGCCGGGAATGTCAACTTTATTTAATGCCCAGAGAAACAACTTACCGGTACAGGTACTGTAACATAACGAGGTAGTATATGACCCTTATAATGATAAACCACGGCAACCCGCTGGGGATTGTCTCTTCTCTCCGGCTCCATCGCGTTAAGTCTCCGGGAAAAGATGAACTCGCTAATCACCGTACCTCAAAATGACACCTTTACGGTCCCTTGCTTACTACACACAGTGCATATACATATATAACTGAAATCTGAACCATATGACATTCTAATTGTCCGATCCGTATTGTCGTGGCCTTTTTTTTTGGAAATCAAATCGTGCTTCAAGTTTTGTTGTTGGGAATATAACAATAACGT
The DNA here is from genome assembly GCA_030265115.1 of Mopalia vespertina. Lineage (NCBI taxonomy): Eukaryota > Metazoa > Mollusca > Polyplacophora > Chitonida > Mopaliidae > Mopalia > Mopalia vespertina. The sequence goes on along the minus strand of JAQQZZ010142294.1, from coordinate 11,620 downwards.
TTACGCCATCAGTGTCTGGGTTATGTAAACGTACGCCCAAAGTTAACACGTCAAACGCAGAACGCATCAATTGAAGTACGTTTTGTTTATCTTATACGGTCGCATAGATTATTTTCTTATATATCCGTGCAAAAAAATATCGCAGTTAACAAGTCTTAATCGGGAATGCAAAGGTTCAGAAATGTAATGTTAGGCAATGAGTTGCAATCGCCAATACGTACGGTTGTACGCCCTTATGGAATACCATTCGCACCGCTCAATTTCAATCTGCTTTTCAAATCAGTTTAATTAACTATTTAGTCTCCAGATACAATCTGATGTATAAAGTTAATGATGTTTTAGAGACGATAAATAGTCACATATATCCTCCTTTCTGTTATACACAAGTAATTACCGTAGTGTGTTTATGTGACGACTCCAGTCAAAAGGCATACAAATCTTGTTAACGAGAGAATATCGATAAAATAGGCCTGCTAACACACATAAAATATCTCACAGCTGTGGCGATTCCTCAAGAATGTTTGTTACAGAAGCTGGCGGCGTAGATTCAATACGGTAACATTGTATATAGAAACAGGTGGTGCAAATGTTGTACATATTCCAACTTATTTGGCTCATGGAAAACCAAAGTCTAGTGCCCTTGTATTTTGGTGCAAAAAACGAAAAAGGTTGCATACGGTTACCACTTAAATCCACTTTTTGAGAAACGTCCGAACTGGAGTCATACACAACATCAATGGTTTTAACTGATTAGTTTCCACAAACATTTAAATTTCACAAATATATCCGGACCGTTGGAAGATGATTTAAGTTATTCCATGGGCAGCGTTGAAGTAAATTGTGTGGAGCACTCACAGGTAACACAAATGAAATCCTTTCCCTAGCCATGGAACTTAAGTTTGATAGGGTTAATTTCCACTCGTTCCTCTCCTCTCTCTATACATTTCGTTAAATATATCCCACAGACTGATGAAGAAGATGGGACTGGTGTAAAACTATACAATCCAATCAATGAATGTGTGTCCTAACTGTAACCAGCTGGATACTGTAATTGTACAAATATCGATCAGCGTCTATCTATCAGAGAAAAAGATCGTTGATTCCAATCGACATAAGAAAAAACATATATCTTTATATAGAAAAGATAAATCGCAATGCCCTACTTTCGAAATTTCGCAAACCGTCTACTGACGAAGACCGACCCTTTAGCTGTACAACAAGTTATTAACCGCGAACTCGAAAGAAAAAAATCCATCAAAAATTTGAACTTTCGAGAAACTAGCCTCCGAGAGCAACCCCATTCTGCAACTGTGTTCTCCCCCTTCTTGTGGGGACAGCCTGTGTACAAATGTCCCCAAGCGTTAATCCTATAAGAAACGCCCGCCTAGGCTATATTTATTACTCGTTAAATCTGATAATGACATCTCACATAGGCTCATCGTTAACACGAGGTATGCGTCTTAACTATATATCTACCTGAACGACGCACTGAGCGGTTAAAAAAAATAAAGCAGGTAAAAACTCATTACCTGTGACCTCGTTAAATTATAAACTATCTTGTGTCTCCAGACGGATATGTACGTGTACTGCTATAAAAGTAATTGATCACCTTCGAATCCGTGTACCGTGAATGTGTTAAATCTTCACGGAGATTCCCGCGTCTAAACAATAAATATCACTTGTAGGCCTACTAAAAACAAGAGGAAATGCCAAAAGAAACAAAAAACAAAAATGACATCTCAGTTCATTGTGGTTTGTGTATACATCATCTATCACTGGGTATTGAAAGGCAACGCAGCTAAAGTAATGTAATTTATGAGAACAAAATGTGTTTAAAATCGGTCTAGTTTCTGTCAAAATGTGCGGTTTATAATTATATGTGTTGTAGAAAAAGCGTCTCAGCAGGTCGGATATATTTTGTTTATGTACTTACATTAAAGTATCCCCCGCAGCGGAGTACCAACAAACATCTATTTTACTTCGGGCTCCAAAGCACTAAAGGCATATATCGATAACCTCTATCTGACGATTCTCATTTTAGAAAAAGAATTTTTTTTAATTTAAATTAATATCTATATTTAATACAAATCCAAAGCAATAAGTGTGTCTGCCTGGAGTATCTGGTCTTAAAGAAATTTGATGCTGCAGAAATTGCATTACTGACTGAAGTCAATATTTTTATATACACTTAAAATCGGTTTATAGTTTTTGAGTGACCGCGTACTCATTTTGAGCTTTTTAAAAAATGTTAACCTATACGAATGGATCTTTTTGAATTAAAGGCAAATTGCTATTACCTTCTGTCGAGATGTCTGGAGGTTACGAATAACATCTCGAGTTTAAGATATGCTCAGAAACTTGTCTTTGCGTGGGAGTTTATTAACTAGAAACTGAGATAGAAATTGAATGGTCTAAATCCTTGTGCTATATAGTGTGGCAAATAAGTATTTGCCACTTTTAAAAGTGGTTGTTTTAAAAGAGGGGAAAACAAATCTCGCTTGTGTTGCTATGTTAAATGTTGTTAGCAAGCATATGTAAGTCCTCTGTTTATTCAACTGAAATTGGAGTAAACAGGGTTTGAATACTTGTTTTATCAGATCGATCGGCGCCTCGATGTTTGACCAAAACTAGACACCTCGGCTGCTATATACGTCAATAAGTAACACACTAAACTCCGTCAACAAACTGTCAGTCTTTCTCTTAAATATATTGTTAATATTTAATTGTGGGGGACTATTTCGTAAAAAATCATCAAAACTGATTTATTCAATACAGAGTTTATATGGCGAGCATTACGTCATATTTAAAAAATGTGCAAGGGAGATAATTGAGTGTATTTAGTCTCACACATGGAAGTCATCAGTTGCCAATGTATTTAGCCACAGTGCATGAAGATTTGGAGGAGATTTGTAAATTGGCTTGGCCGTTTGAAAAAATTCAAAGCTTGATATTAATTACATCAGGGTGTGTTATTATTTTTTTGTCCCTCATAGAGTTTTATTCTCCCCTCTTTTAAGGCTTGATTCGGGTTGTGCAACCTCGGATTACAATATATTGTACTCCCTGGTGCAACAAGGCATTGTCCTCACTAAGTGCAAACAAATTTAATCCCTATAAAACGTCACGTTTTTTGTGTACTCCATGCATAGCCTACACAGATAACACAAACTCCAGACAAAATGCGATCTATCAAAGCGATGTTTTCATTTCGACAGTTATGATGTATTGGAGTCTATTATCCTGTTTTGTTTGATCGATCAATGGCTTCCTACTCGTTTTATAATAATGACAAATTATTACACAAAAACGAAAGGCCGTTTATTTGACTTTATTTCCGGCACGCAGTTGTTCTTCCTCGAAATATGGATATAGTTCGACTGCACACAAAAAAGGTCAAGGTCGTTGTTTATGATATGGAATTATTAATAAGCCAAATCAGCACTAAAATAAGTGACTCATTTTGTTATTGTGATTATCTATATAGGGTTGTAAACATATTAGTAACAATTATGCCGTCCACTTTTTATATAATTTCCTAGCAAAGACTATACGGAATACTCAAGTACTCAAATCATTACAATATACAATTAGCTTAATTAGCACTAAAAAATAATGGCTTATTATGCAATTGTGACCTTCCACATAGAGGGTTTTTAAAACATTATTAACGATTATTGGGTACACTTTTTATATAATTTCGTTGCTAAGACTATAGGTACGATCATCTACTTATTATCAGTTATTATCATACCGGTCTTATTTATCGTTAATACGATTCAAATTTAGCCTCGCTATCAAGACAACAATACACAACGACGTAACGATTGAAGGATTGGTTGATTGATTGGTGTTTTACACAGTGCTCAACAATATTTCACTTATATGACGGCGGTGTATTCCAACAATACTTGACACTAGCACAACCTTAAAATGTATAGTGTTTTGATAAAGTAGGAAAATTAATCTTCCTCCAGTGCTAAGTAAAGGAGTATTGATACTCTCCAAACAAACTGCACTTAGTCAAAGGCACAACGACACAATTAACAAGTTACTCCGTCGTATTGTGATCAGTAGAAGTATATTTGTTATTTTGATATTCAAGTTCACAAAATTTTGTTTAGGCCCAGTCCTGCAGTAAAATTGAACTCGATCTGACCCTCGAAGTAGACCCTAATGTATCTAAGCGGACATCTTTGATTACAGCAGATGTACAGATTATTTTATCAAATCGCCTATCGCGAATGTTATATAAACTGTATAGTCAGTCTATCACTTTTAATTATCACAGATAATTCTCATCCATTTACACATTGAAACAGAAATATACCCTATTATAACACACTTCAAATCCAATAGCAATATACCCCAGAATGCCTTTCGGCAGCTCCCTTTTTATGCATGCGTATATCCTCAGGTATAGCGAATTCAAATACTGGCAAATACAAAACAGAAACAAATTTTGTCGGGAAAGTACAACTGCATAAAAGGGTCCCTGCATGGATGAGCATTGAAATAAATCATTCTGTATTCCAATAAATTCTTATCCACTTGAATTAATCCACGTATTTGCAATATCTCTTCAGACGATATTAGCCCTATATCTGAAGACAAGTGACTGCGAGTCGCATAATCTTATGTTAATCCAAACAGACTGTTCACAGCATCTACTCGTCAAACAGAATAGAGCCTGACAAACAAACAACTTATCAACAAAGACAGTCGTATAAACAATTACTTCAGGATCACATTGTCTTGCCCCGTCATCAAAAATTCCCTTTATTAAATAACTCTTGTTCAACCAGGTATAAAACTTGTCAGACTTGATATGCTGGCTTTTAACATTGTTTTCTTTATAATTTTTAACCACACAAGACGACCTAGAGTCTTTATCAAGGTGATGTCTTGACCTCAAAGGTACATTTTAATTACCCAGTCGGGTACTTGCTTCACAAACTGAATTATCTTAAATAAAAGATAATTGTCTACTATTATTAATGGTTTTTAGGCCATCTTTCGTACAAGGCTTGGCATTTAGAATGCTAAACAACAGTTGTATACATTTTCCAAAATATGCACACAGCTACAGTATTTTCGTTATTTTGGGATAACACTTTCTTAGTTTGAACCGGATATTGGATAGGACATTTAATAGTCATTAGTTGTTACCCGATTTGTATGATTGGATCATTCGCGTTTTGTTAAGCCAATCATATGTTTGCGCAATTTTTGCAAACAACTCAGACACGGCTTAATTTTATTTATTTATTTATTTCACCACAAAAAGTAGTACAAATCATTTATATAAATAAACACAGATAAAGTGGCGGGAATGAAGTCCAAAATGAACTTGTTCTATCCCAACGGTAATGTGGTTGGCAATTAATCATAAGCAGTTGATTAATTTAAATTGAAACTTAAATGTGGATTAAGTGATCAATTTACAGGGGATACCTCTCTTGTATCACTATACCTCATTTAATTAAAACCGTCAGAGTTTTACCTCCATGACATTTCGTATAGACCGCTTAGTCATAAAGCAGAACCATGCTGTGAAGTAATAGTAAGCTATTTTTGGGTAAAAACATTTATAAATACGCCAGGACTATGTAATGTTAACTACCATACAGCTACGGATCAATGCCTTAAAATTTACTTAGGTAGAACGTGATGGCACGGGTTTATCCCTTGAAAAACTAGAAGGTACTTGATGGTTACAAAATGACTATACCTCTGAGTTTTGTCCGCGCAGTGAACCAACGACTATTATGGATGCAAAGGAGAGGCAAAACGAAAGCATATTAACGAAAATGACACATTTCGAATAATGGAATGGCGGGACTTGCGTTTAACTTCTGTGTGTTCAAATATCAGATAATAACATTCCATTATATATTTTATCTCCGGTTTTATTATAGTTTCCAGACAATACATTTTTTTGTTGTGCATTACAATTTTAAGGACCGCAAATTCACACATGTAATGGTTTAATTATTTATGATAAATATGTATTGTAATTTGACTCGTGCCTTGCCTATTCTCACATACTTTCGATGACTATTATTGATGTTGTGGTGATTTTTTTAACCAAAAAAGAATGCTTCAATCACAGCGAAACTGTGTTCTGTGTTTATAATTTCCTCACGTACATAACTTACTTTCAATTTATAATATTTGTTATTTGCCCTTAGTTATCGGTCGGTCGATTGATTTGGGTGTTACGTCATCATAAGGTTATATTCCAAACGCATGATAGCGCTCCAGTCCAACGAGTGAAGGGAGCCACACATATACGTTCTGACGAGTCAAGACATAAACCATTCGAAAATATAATCGATTCTACTTCCTACGTCGAGATATTGACTCTAAGATACACCCGGGCCGTCTTGTTTTGAGCTTCTTTTATTTGCTGGTCTGTGGCATACGTCGCCCAAAAATTGGCAGAAATTAATGCGCGATGGCCTGGCATAGCGTACGAGAGTTGTCTTAGTCTCGTCAACTATATAATCTTTCGCGAGGATACGATTGGACAGAAACAAGGCACCGCCAGACATTGACTTTTTTGAGTTGTATACACTCAAAATATGGCGCTAATGGAACCCTTTAAGTTTTTTCAGTCATGGCTCTGGTGGAACCCTTTTTGTTTCTGTATGGAACTCACAGTAACTGTTCCTAGTACTTCTCCCTTTCTTCTCACGTCAAAGAACCATTATTTCTAAGATTTACAGAGGGCACACCACCACCGGACGTGGTAACTTTGACACCAGCACTCTAGAAGCACCCGTCAACCGATAGCTGGAGGCCCATTAGGACTAAAATGTAAGATGTTTTTCTCACGCTCCGTTGGGTTATACCTTCCCCCCTCTGCATGTATGCACTGATATTTTAAGATTTTATCGCCAGCTTATAATTTGTATGACTAACGTCTTTAACGGATCGAGGACGTGGGATGAATTAAATACACCCTCAACAAAAACAAAATTATAACATAAAAGTTCTCTGCTAATTGCGCTCCAAGCTTTTTTTTCTTTCTTTATTTAAATTATCAAAATATTAATTACGCAATATATTATAACGGGAATGCTACCAACTATGGGGCGTATTCAACAACGGTTCTTATTTAGTTCTGTATAAGAAATTTAAGAAAAGTACGTGTTTAAGGAAAATATTTACTTGGTGTCCGCCTAGACGTCCAGCCATTTTGTGTTCGTTTCTACGATTGAGGTTTTATGTCTAACTTAAGACAAAAGAAACCGTCCTTGACCTCACTATCAACACACTTTGACAAGGCAGGGCTATTGACTAAGTGCAAGAACACCACAAACAGATCGGCTTCTTGTTGCTTCTTAGATCTAAGAGCAACGGGCCAGACAAAAACTCCCTAGACTTTCCCGCAATTCCCATTTGAGGATGGGAGACAACTCGGGAAGGTTTCCTCTATTCATTGGTTCTTGACTTTGAAATAATTGCACTCATGGCCACTTATTTTTTGTTTGAAACTAGATCTAGAAAATAAAAGGGAATAACCTAATGTCTGAATGGGATTCAAGGTGTGAAAAGCTTTGATTTGTTTATGACATGAATTCGCGAAGTGCTTTGGTGCAAAGTACTCGTCGGTTAACATAACGCGCTTGTTTGTCAAGTTGATTAGGTCCTTTATCTTCCGAGGCTTCCGTTACGCACACAGAGTCGCCTGATCCTAATATCTTATACCTTCTCCATTTGTATACACGGACAGCACATAGTGTGTACAGTTAATTATTGTGTGATTTTTTTTGCGACCTAAGAGTTCAAGAGGGTGAGTGACTACACACACGCTGGTTTAATATGTTGGAGCATTTGATTAAAATTGCAGCCGTCTGTTTTATCTCCATATACAGTATACATGTAGGTGGCTTGGTCATAAAAAAGGTCCATGCTGTGCAGTGATATTCGGCAGATTACTGAAAACTGTGCAAACGTCATCCGGCGAATTACACCTGTATAACTACATCGCGAATCATTATCAAATCAACATTCTGGCCATTTCTATATATGTAGACCAACATAAAACGTTTTAGGCAGTTGAAAAATAGATTCTTCGCTGAGTGACTACCTTGGACGTACGTGATGGCGAGGGTTTATACCAAAGTCTATGTGAGTTTGATTGAAATTTATGTCCAGTCTCGTTTGTTTGTTTGGTTGATCTTTAACTCAAGGGCATTTCCTACGCATGACAACTATACGATGTTGGTATTAACCATGCAATCAAACAAACAAGGTCGTTTAAAGTATAATAATCATATAGAGTCTACTTACTTTTAAACATATGAGGAGCCCACGAATTTACGTATATTCGTATACAATCCTGTAATTCCATTTAAAATCCATTGTATGGTGACAATCGTAAGGCACAGGTTTAGTGACAAATCGAAGTAATAGTACGTTTGGGCCTAAACCAGTCGTTGGTATGATGCATACCCGACTCTGTTACACTAAGATATTTGATCCTGTATAGAAAACGTTTAAGATGGCGTCCAAATCAGCCCAACGTCTTAATTCTAAAATTGAAAATAGCCTCACTGCGGAGGTTTTAAATGTCAGCTGGTGACAGCAAATGGGGGTGAATAGGGCTGATTGTATTTTAGTCATGATCTCTCTGTTTACTGAGTAATCCCAGTTCATACAATGTAACAGGTGCGCGCTATATTGTTTTAGTAAACTTAACGTTGAGTTGTATATGTTTTACTCCGAGATCCAATTGTTCAAAAACTATTTAACGTAGGCCTACCCTAGGAATTGTAGGGAGAATGTTAAAGTTCTTCTGCACTGATAGGCGGACTTACGAAAAATGTAGGGGTATTTCATTAGGTTGCAAACACTATAGTTGTCGAAAAGGATTAGTTTTAGGGGACTTGATTAGCATAAATAAAAGCCGTTGTAATGAAATAATCAATAAGATGGCTAGCTCTGTAAGATGAAATAACGAAGATTTAACACAGGTAAAAACAATTACGAACAGATATAGGGTCTTAGGGCCGGTTGCTAGAAGCGCTATTAAATTTAATCCGCTATTAGATGACGTCACGCCATGTTGAAGGTCTATCTCTAACCCGGTATTAGCGATTTAATCTGGTGATGGTAATGGTCTTTCGAGCAACTGGCCCCAGTAAGATGGATTAACGGAAATTTAGAGGGGAAGCACCGATTAACACAATTCACATACGTTATAGAGGATTAGTGCGGTAAGATAGATTTACGGAAATTTAGAGGGTGAAACATTTTAGATCAGTTAGAGGCAAACAAACAATTAACTTGTCTGCCACGATGTCTGAAATATTTAATGGGACTAAATTCGTATGTGTAAACATACAGCTACATGTATAGCCTATTCAACCATCCTGTGTATAGGCCGCCGTCATCTCGATACTCCTGTCTGCAATAACCCCTATATCCCTTGAAAGGTTAAATATGGCATCGACTTATCGTTTCTCTATTGTATAAAATAACCTGAGGGTTACAGATACATTCCAACCTAAGACCACTGGCAGCTGACATTTTGGGCGTGGCCAACCCTGTCCATGACGTCACGCGACTAACACTCTTGTGCGTTACGGGTTAATAACATGTGTGAACTGTCAAAGGTCAACCCTTTGACAGGCAGTCGACTCTACAGGTCTCGTGACATAGGCACCTATTTTGAAAATAAAGATATTTATTTATTTTTCCGCCTTGTCAATGGAAGATGCCTATGACCGGGGATAATCCCTCTGAGTGGGCGTAAGCTAAGCAGCACACTGTTATGACAGTCCGCTGCCCATGATTATTATTGACAAAGTAAGACTTAAACTGAATGACCAACAATTTACAGATTGACATTGTACATATATCAGGGCTCGAAACCAAAGGATACGCTTCAGAAAACATCTGCACAAATATAATTGTCCAATTCCTTGCCCTTTTCACATAACATATCATATGATAACGTAAATAATGTTTGACTCTTAAACATTAATGTTAAATTTCATACTTGACTGACTCTCCGTAAACGTAGCAATTAGCGAGTGAGATGATTGCTTTAATTGCTCAAACAATAAATACAGTTTTCGGCTATGTTAAGAGGAATGATATGCTGGGCTCTAACACGACGATATATTCGTACCTTTCTGGCGCTTTGCGAATAGCGTCATTCGACTGGACGTTTTCGTTTAGCACGATGAAACCGTTATCTAGAATTTTGTTCGACTGGTTCATTCGTGAAGTACGAATATTTCCCCGTAAAATCGGTCACGTGTTCAGTAAACAAAAATCGAACAAAAATCGGCTTCATCGTGCTTAACGTAAAAGTCCAGTCGAATGCACCCGCTGTTAGCACTAGCACTACAGCAACGAATGCTCACTTCTGCTGTTTGTTTAATACAGTTTCTCATTGCCACTCCAAAGAATCGGTATATACATATTACAAATCCATTTATTATAAAAGGACAAAAGCTTGGTGGATAGCATATCAACTTGTTACGTTGAATACTTTAGCGTCGTTTAATGCCTATCCTTTGGTTTCTGAAGTTATCATTAGCGCATAAAACTGTAAGCAATGAACACTGAGTTTTGTGTATTTTCTCCCTGGGTGGGAGAGATTTCGTGAGATTGACTTTCTAGCGCGGCTTTCTTAAGAGCGAGATCTATGTTGAGAAAATACTTCTGTAAAGACTGGATGAAGGATACCATATCCCAGCTTAGACATCGCTATTTGTACCTTGAGCAAACTTCGAAGACACAAAGGGAGGTAACTGTATAATAGTCTGGAACAAGAATGGTTCTATAATGAATCTATGTTGCTCAGTCAATCGTCTAAATCTCACATGATTCTAGTTATTCTGGATTCATCGTTTAGCTAGGCTATGGTAGGTGTATGAATATGCCTTTATATTTCCATCTCTTAGCTCTAGGCCCATTTACTGCCATATACACACTATCCAATTCCACAATTATAAACGAACGTTTCAAATTTAAAAATTGGAAAATTTTAATTCAGAAGAACACATTTTCTGAAGCCAAAACAGATACAAACTGTTTGATCTTCACAGTACTGGATACGTTTATCAGATGATATTAAAAAATCCAACGATACTGGCGATGGTTGTATGACGTCCAATGTGGTGTAATGTAAGTCAAAGAGCCCGTGGTTACATACAAGAGGTAAAAAAAAACAACAACATTTTCTCGCTCAAGATTACTAAAATGTGTTAATTTCACACGTGACTGAATCTCAGGTAATAGTACTGCTGAGGTGATTACTTTAATTGTTACGTTATTAACACTCATCTCGTGAGTGTAGGTTGCTTAGCGGTAATTAGTCTGGCACACGGTGTATTACACGACTACGAGTTTTGAAATCTTTTTACGTGACATTACACGGCGAGTTATAAGTCATATGACCATCATTTATGTCACGCTATAATATGGCATGACATAAATGTTATCACCGTGCATGTAGCCTATCTTTAGATAGATTAACACATCAACTTACAGGTTAAATTAGTCTTATTCAACCTTTAGACATTTAATTGGAGATTAAGTTGTTAAACTCAACTTTGAATTATTTAAAATATAGAAGTAATATGGGGGGGGGGGGGGGGGGGGG
>JAQQZZ010142283.1:0-13064 GCA_030265115.1 Mopalia vespertina | reverse complement strand
GCGTATCCCTTCGCTGTGCAAGGCGTCTCCCTTCACTGTGGCAGGCGAATCCCTTCACTCTGACAGGCGTCTCCCTTCTCTCTGACAGGCGTATCCCTTCACTGTCGCAGGCGTATCCCTTCACTGTGACAGACGTATCCCTTCTCTCTGACAGGCGTATCCTCTCACTCTGACAGGCGTCTCCCTTCACTCTCACAGGCGTCTCCCTTCACTCTGACAGGCGTATCCCTTCACCGTGACAGGCGTATCCCTTCACTGTGACAGGCGACTCCCTTCACTGTGGCAAGCGTATCCCTTCACTCTGAGAGGCGCCTCCCTTCACTCTGACAGGCGTATCCCTTCACTATGACAGGTGTATCCCTTCACTCTGACAGGCGTCTCCCTTCACTGTGTCAGGCGTATCCCTTCAATGTGACAGACGTATCCCTTCTCTCTGACAGGCGTATCCCTTCACTCTGACAGGCGTATCCCTTCACTCTGACAGGCGTATCCCTTCACTCTGACAGGCGTCTCCCTTCACTGTGGCAGGCGTATCCCTTCACTCTGACAGGCGTATCCCCTCACTCTGACAGGCGTATCCCTTCACTCTGACAGGCGTATCCCCTCACTCTGACAGGCGTATCCCTTCAATGTGATAGACGTATCCCCTCACTGTGACAGGCGTCTCCTTTGGCTCTGACAGGCGTATCCCCTCGCTGTGACAGGCGTATCCCCTCACTGACAGGCGTAATATCACTTTGTCAATATCACTTTGTTTCTGGAGATAGTTTCTGAGTAATAATGGAACCAAAGCAGCCTGATGAAAACATCTTTAGAGATAATCAGTTCTCAAGTAGCCAAAAAGTTACTTGTTCAAGTTTGTTGGTCATGCAAGTTGTTGCATCGACCATTTGCCAGATGGGTAAAAAAGACTAGTGTCGTCAGCAAAAAGTACAAAATTTAGTAGGGACGAGGATGATGTTACGTCATTTATGAATTGTAGAGAAGAAACAACATGGGTCCCAAAATCGATACTTGTAGCACGCCGTATTCGATGGTTGATGTAGAGGAGAGAGTTCCATTATAAGATACACATTGGATACGATTGGTTAGATAGCTTTAAACCACTTGTGGGGCGTGCTGCGAAAACCATAATGATATAATTTTATAAGTAGTATTTCATGATCCCCTGTATCGAATGCTTTCGATAGGTCTAGGAATGTTACGATACTAAGCGGTTTATTTCCCTTAGCTTCTACTAGCCGCATGTACATTAGATAGGTTAGATCTAAACCCAAACTGATTTGGTGATATTAAATTGTTGTCATTAATGTAATCGGTGAACATATTGCCAGTAAGTCTGATTTTACTAATGCAGGGATAAACTAATATAGGTCTGTAGTTCTCAAATGAATAATCCGTTAAATATGCGCGAGAGGAGTTCAGCTATGAAATGGAAAAATCAGTGATGACATACTGATCTCATCAACACCCGGAGCAAACGACTTCAGCGATGTTATAGCATTCATGATATCACAAGTACTGACTGATTTGAATTCAAAAGTCATTGTACAAGTATCTCCAAGATAGTCCATAGCCTGCAATGTTGTCTGTGGAATTTTATCTTGCAATTGTTTTTAGCAATTGTAGAAAAGTGACCTTTAAAGTGATTTGCAATTATTTCACAGTCTGAAACATCTTCGCCGTCGATCTTAAATGATTTTGGTAAAGTACGTCTAGTGTTTCCATTCATCAGCTGGTTGAGTATTTTCCAAGTTTATTTGATATTTTGATTCACATCATTAAATTTACGTTCAAAATATTTTTCCTAAATGATATTATCAATTTGTTTGGTTGGTTGGTTGTTTAATTTGGATGGCGCATGCAGCCTCCGTATTATGGTGGTCTATGCGCGCCATATCTTTATACATTCTTACTTTATACAATCACGCATATACATTTTTATTTAATTTATTAATTTTTATTTTTTTTATTTTTTTATAAATAAGTAGGTTTTATGTAAAGCTTAAGTCAATTAATAAATACACACTTTTGTGTGCCTGACAAAATTAAGGAGTATCAAAAATACCTTTCTGCGATTTTTCTGGGGATTTAAAATATTTTTAACATTAGGGCTCGCTAACCCAACAGACGAAAGGTTACTGAACATTGCGAGTCTTTGTGCATTGTACAGAGTACAGTGTATCAGATAGTGTTCGATGGTATCTAACACTAAACACTCCTCACAATTGCCGTCTCTATGCTTGCTAATTTTGTGTAAGTATGAATTTACAGGAAAATGCCCCGTGAGTAACCTAAATAGTGCTGTCTCGTCTTTCCTGGAGAGAGAAACATGGCTTTGTAGCCCAACAGAAGGGTAATTCTGGTGAAAAAATCTTCCTTTCGTAGATTGGTCCCACAAAATTTGCCAGGAAGAATAAAATGACTTCTTAACTGAGGAAAAACATTCAGAAACTGATAGACCTATTGTGGTGAATATAGTGGATTCCCGTAGTGCCTGTTTCGCTAATCTGTCAGCTAACTCATTCCCCTGTATATCGGAGTGACCTGGGACCCAGGCAAAACAGACTGAAATACCTTGGTGATACAGAGATGTTACATTATGTAGAAGTTCACATATTATGGGAGCAGGGTGTGAAATACTGAAGTTCTTCATTGACTGTAATGCACTAAGGGAATCCGAAAATATAACAGCGCGTGTCGGTCTGAAATCAGAAATCCAAGATAATGCATGAACAATAGCTACCAACTCGGCATTAAAAACAGACAAGTGATTTGAAATACGCTTACAATAACTGTATTTCAATTCTGGGACACAGAACGACACCCCGACTTTCCCAGTCTCACCGCATTTGGACGCGTCAGTAAAAACCTGTAAATAACTGTTCCAATTTAGATTAATATGTTCCAAAACACAATTTCGTATAACATACGTCGGGTCACATTTCCTAAGGACTAAGGAGAGGGACAAGGACACGTCGGGGACCACAAAATGCCATGGTGGGAACTGTGATATAAAAGGTTGGTGGATATTAGTGCCATCAGGAAAAATAGACTGTAGGATTTGTGAAAATCGAACAGAAAATGGAATACGCTTAGCCGCTGTGTTTGTGAACAGACCGTCGTACCAAGAAGACTGTAATAAAACAGAGGCAGATGAATTAAGTGATAAATTTAACTTTAAGCCAAACCTCAGCACACGCATTTCACGTCTTATACTAAGAGGAAATTCCCCACATAGTATTTGTAATGCGTAAAGAGGTGTTGATCGCATAGTTCCCGTGGAAATACGTAAGGCCTGACACTGTAATGAATCTAACTTTTGTTTTATAGTTTCTGAGGCAGAGTCGTATGCTTCACAGCAGTAGTCAATACGAGACCGTATTAATGCTCTGTACAAGATAAGGAGGCACTTCTTGTCTGCACCCCAAGATGTTGACGATACACATCTCATTAGGTTTATAGACTTTTGACATTTTGATATTATAATATTAATATGACTGGACCAAGTTAGTCTCTTATCAAAAATTACCCCTAAGTACTTAAAATGATTAGAACATGCTGAGCATCGTCAATACTGTATGCATTGTCTTGCCTAAATTAGCTTAGCCTATTTAATGAACGGTAAAAGTGAAATTCATGTATTACAGTTATAGCTTAAGGTATTAAACTAACACTGTGATACATATAGCTTATTGTACATGAGATGGTACGTGACGATGTATCAGCTTGCGTTGTGTCAAGTCAGACTGCAGTATAAATCGAGCTCGTAGATTTATTTGTTATTAAATCTATAAATCTATGTATTGCGTAAATAAACAATCTATATTTATCATATATCTCACCCCACATATACAGAGGCATAGTATATTTATCCGTATCAGACGGTGTGAAATGCTTACGTTTTATATGACAGCGCCCCCTAACGTGACCGGGGAAACCCCTTGACTTTGTGTAACAGAGCTCAACACTTGGCAACAGGACAATTTGTTCCATTAACTATGTTTTTTTAAATTTAAACTTGGAATTGGATACATTAATGGCAAACAGACGGTTAAAATATTATCCGGCATCGTCAGTGGAATGTTTCATTGCTTATTAAACAAGACAAGATAAAACCAACCAATATGCTAATGGCAAAAATTTCGATTGTAATTAGGAATGTTTCATTCATATGACGGCTATTCAGCTCTATGAGTGACGGGAACAGTCGGTGGTCCTTGACTACATGCATAAACAAGATAATTACAGGACGTAAAGCATCATACAATAAGATCTAGTCCTCCAAATGTTCGAACCAAGCTTTCGTATATCAGTTCGGCCTCCTAATCCCTTGACCCAAATAACACAGGGGCACATGAAGCTCCCACTAGCGCCCAACATGATGCTGCGTCCAAACGATGCGATTAGTTGATGTCAATACTCGCTTAGTTGTAGGAACAAAAAAAATGACCTACTGGATGTCCTATTTGATTCAACACACATCTCATTGATCTTGTTTGTTCACATGATTCGATTTAGACGAATTTGACGAATCGTTTTTACTAATCGAATTGTGTGAACGTGGCCATAACAGTAGAATAAATCATGGTGATAGATAATAATTCGTATCTGCCACCAACTGTGACTAAATGTGTCTGATACATGTGTCGAGATAATTACTGTGCTACCGGACTGTTTTCGGGGCTGATATTGGTGTTGATTAACGTTTAATCCAGTCCAGAGGAAAAAGTACAAGCATACTTGGTACAAAATCGTGTAACGGTTCAGAACTCGGAATATAACCAAGACGTATCATTAACATTGTACTTTTATTGGTGGTGGCCTATGCCGTTTCCTCCATATTGCTCTAGGTGCTGTAAGCTCTCTCTGAAAACTTATTATATAAAATAGCTACAGAATTGTGTTTGTATTATTAAGACCAAATAGTTGCATTATACTAGATTTGGACGTGTGGAGGCTTTTTAAATTACCTTGGTAACTCACTTGCCATAAAACGTTGTCTGTAGTACTTTCTGAATAGGTAATACCATTAAGTCCACCAAGCTAGCAAGTACACTTTTAGAAAAATATTGCTTTAATGGAAACCTTTAAGGCTTTCGGCCGTGGCTCTGTTGTAACCCTGAATGTTTCTGTATGGAACCCTCACAGCAACTGTTCCAGGAATTTCTCCATTTCTTCTTATATCAAAGAACCTTTTTTGGTTCCATATAAAACCATCCTTTTTTCTAAAGAACCCTCAAAGAACCATTATTTCTAAAACTGTATATAGCGTCAAACTAAATTAAAGTTGAAGTTTCAAGTTGTCATTGGATTTTCATGGACAATGGTTGCCTTGTGTGACAAGCAACTTATCACATGACGGGCGTAACAAAATGTTGAAACAAGAACAAAAGTTTTGTTCAATGATAGTTTCGTTGTTGCTCCAGAGTACGACTAGACTGATTTGGATCACGTCATTCGATCATGTTTAATCGATTTAACAAATAACAATTAATATTCCACACAACAATCGTGGGATAAGCCACTTTTTCTGCCAAAAAATATCTTCAACTCGCCTTTGTGTCGGATGTGATGCCAGTTGAAACCGTCTGTCTCGGACTGTATCTATTTTACATCCATCACACGTCACCGAAATTGTCTAAGCATAAGATTTATTTTCGCGATGGTATGTGCTGTGGAAGGCACATGGATACAGACGTTCACCAGCTTTTGATTTATATTATACGAAACAAAAACTATTGGACTGAAAGTAAAGTTTGACATAATAATCTATCTCGGCTCATGGTGCTTGTGACGTGCCTTAGTGGTTAGCGTGTCGGACTGCCAATCCCCCTTCGAGATATTGCTCACAAGTTCTAGTCTCCTCCTGTACGGCAAGTTTATGAGATTGCCAAACGTGGTGACTCCGGATATCGCTGTGTGGTGTTTACAAGGATTCCTCACGGGTTTATACCGTATTAAGTAAGGAATAGTAAGGTTGATTCATTGATTGATTGGTTGGGGTTTATCGGTATACTTAAGGTTATTTTCTCATGACGACGTGCCAGTCAAATGTGTGAAGGAAACCACCGTCGACAACACTGGCAAAAACAAGACACGACAAAAACACGACAATCACATGACATAATACAACGACATCATGTTGCCCCTTACCTCCGAGAGCACCAGGGCAACATGAATTAAGCCCCCTCTCTATCCACCGCAGGGATAGTAAGAAGTGAGCAATCCATTCTCCTAAAAGTGAAACGCGCTCGAGTATGACGCCAAACAATCAAACATCTGGCTTCAATATCTATTATGAAGCAAACATTTGTCCTCCAGTTAACAATATTTCAACGTGTTTCAAACCATGCTATTTAAACCGACGTAGCGGAATAAAATGTCGCTGCCGGAATTACTGCTTTATAACAAGACACTACAAGAAAAAATAGAGAGAGAGAAAAAAAGGAGTCTTTAACCGGTCTCCTAGACATTTCCATCTCTCGCTAAATCTACTTTTTATCCAATAAAAAGACCCAAGATATTGATTACTTCTGAAATGAACCTTTTCACTTACAGTGAACCTATAATCGGGTTTGAAATTGATTCGCCTTAATTGGGTGTAGTGTCTAATGTCACTCAAAGTTGGGTTACGGTATTGCACAATAGCACCCTCTAGCAAAGAGCAGAGAGTTTTGAGATAAATGCTGTCAGCCATGCATGGTTCTACATTAATTTTGTAGCAGTTCTTGTACATGTAACTATTACCATTTCTTGATTGGCGCTTAGCACAACGCCAACATCGTACACGCGATTTCCAATCCACATAGCGTTAAACAACAATAAAATATTCTTTCAACCATTATGTACGCGTTCGAGTTATCTATTGTACCTGTTTATGATGACCTATGTAGCTGAATGTGGACGTGACTAAAATCTGACGTGCCACTTGGAGGTCACATTTAAGTCAAGTTATCTCGTCATAAAAATAGACAATAAAGAGAAAATTTTAGGATTGACTTCTTTCACTGGAGTGTAATAGATTGATTGATTTGTGTTTACACTGTGCTTAGGGGTATTTTGATTATATAACGTTGGTGTATTTCAGCAATATTTAACACTAGCACAACTATAACATATGGGATGTTTTGATACTGTTGGAAAGTAAATTGTCGCCCAGTGTTAAGTAAAGGCAGTATTGCTACTCTTCAAACAAACTGCCATTTTCTAAAGGGCCGTGGGGTGTAACAATGCTTCCGGTTAATCATCCCTGAAATCTAGCGATATAGAAATTACATTTTGGTCCACATTTGGCTTATATCGCTTCCACTTCAAGAGGATTATGATAATGTCGTTTGAATCAAATGCAAGAATTTCTAAGCTGACGTGGTTACCCAAACTTGGCTCATTTTAATGCATAATTTACATTGATCCTGCATGATTTGACATTTCCCTACCATGTGACATTCAGATGGAGTTAACAGTCTGAAATGTCCTCGTCCTGCTGACAAATTTTTATGGAAAATTTCGTTGATAATATTTTACTTAGTTAATCATAAATATAGCTCTCTCATTTCGTAGGTTTGACTCCATCTTTCTCTGTGTTAAATCAGTTTACCTATTTGTTTGCTGGCATTTTATTAATAATGCTACTTGCTTGCACAACTCGCTATGTGCAACATATCGAGGGCTGAGGATATATGTTACAGGTTATATGTCCGAATATGGTATAAGGATAGATAACTTCATGGATATGACACCCATACCAACAGGTTCTATGTCCGAAGATACGACTTATATGCGATAATCATATAATACGCTGTACACATCTATATGGCAAAAGAAAATTTCAAATACCGTTTTCTCCATTTTTGAAAAAGTGTGCATAGACCAGTTAATTCTCAGCCCACGCTATATAATTTTGTAAAGATACAAAAACATGGCACACGCAGCTGTAATGTTGTAAACCTTTACTCTGCTGTATGTCACACCAAATATCAATATTTTTTGCTTTTCTGATGTTGAAGGAATCGGGCCTAGTGATCTCCGTTGCTATACATACACTGCTTGTATAGTTGCCCGCGAAGTTATGCAATACATCAAAAGGCCTCGATATAAAATTCACAAATAGCCACAACAGGCTAAGCATTATTTGTTTTAAATCAGATGTTACGCATTAAATATTTAAGTGAGTTTGCTGAGGTTTTTTATTCTTGATTTACAAGCAAGTGGTTAATTTGACGTAAAGCCGTTAGAGTGCCCGGTTTCGCCCACTTTCACTGCTAATGTAGTTCAGAAAGAAACGAGTACTCAAGAAAAGAGCACTTCACAGACAAGTAGAAGCAATTCGTTGTTTGATTGACAATTCCGACGTAGTTATTCTGAGACAAGCTAACGACTGAAGATCTATGACAAAATTGTCGCCTGCGGAACGCCACCAAATTACCAGACAATACATTTAAGAGAGGAAAAGAAAGAGAGAAAAAGATAAAACCCTTTTCAAACCGTCTAATAGCATCGAATCATGTGATTCAGTGTGACATTAAGTTTTTCAGCTCCGTGGGCGAATTTCTAATAAAGTAATGATCTAATGATGGAACCTGCTAAACTAAGGAACTTAAACTTTTTAAAAACGTTAAGTGCGATGACAATCTAGATACAATGAGATCTGTGATGCAACACACAAAGAACTGGCAAACCCTATAGCAAACGACATTCAATTTGGGTTCATGAAAGGTCAATGTCTAAATTGTGATAAGAAAGGAAAAGTTCACTTACACTGTGAGTTAGTGAAAATCATCGACTTGTCATAACCGCGATGTGGGATGCATCTCAGAAGCCGATCATTTTAGGACCGAGCTTTCGCTGGCATTTGTTTATTTGTTTGGTTTGGATGGCGCATTTAACTAAATTACATAAATTAATTAAGGTTTATAATAGCGGGTTTTAAATTGTTTGTAATATACCATATTTATATATGGCCTACATATAAGATACAAATACATTCAATATTTGAAAAAAGAATGTATACATTAGATTATCGGGGACAATTGTTATAGTATTTTGTTAGGTATATGTATACGACAACAATTTACCGGCAAGCCCCCTAAGATCGGTTTCAAATCGGATGGAGTTCAATGGTAAATTCTCTAGCACTGAATCAAGCACGTAGACAAATCAATTGTTGGTCATTTGGGTGTCTGGACGACACAAACGTTTTAATGATTGTATACCAATATGCAATTTTTAGCATTCCGACATTCGAAGTTAATTATACATTCCAACTGAGAAGTTACTCCGAGTAACATATGTTAGTTTTGAGTGTTCATTGATGTGTTCTCGAAATATGGTAGCAACGGCTTGTTTGTGTGAATTAAAGTCCTATTTGGTCAACAGTCCACAGTATGAAATAATCCGTATTTTTGCAAATAATAAAAGTTGGCTATTATGGATCTTTCATTGATAACTTTCCTAAATGATAATAGCGTTAAGCCCCAAATGAAACAAAACAGCAACCAAATACATGATATTAATGAGTCCGTATCCGTACTTTAAATACATAATGGCATGCACATAACAGTGTTCTGGCTTCTCGATTGTGCCTCAATGGATTATTGCACTACGCTTCAAGGTATTGTAGTAATGTGCTATTTACTCTTATTTGTAACTGCTAGACTAGTTTAATAATTATTTGTCGAAACATTGCACCTCACGTCAAATCGTAGCGTGAACAAGGCTTCTTATCAATATAAAATACTGTATTAGCATTTGTGCTCGCACCCATGGCAGTCAGTTAAATGGAAATCTCAAATACAAATATTGTCACAGCAATACTTTAATCTGATTTGTGATCGAAGCTAAATACGGTTATGGTCTTGCTGGACCCCTTGGTCGATTTTCAGAACACCCGTTGAATTGAGTCTCTTATGCAGAAGAATATAAATGTGTATCATATATATTTCTAATCATATATATATACATGTATCATATACATGTATTTATGTTTGGAAAGTTTGAATACTCAGGATTACATATATGTGAATTTGGTGAAAATCCAGTTATTTCTAAAAAATATTGCAAAATGAGTAAATGTCAGCATAAACAGATAGACTGCATTTTTCATGTTTTTTTTTTATCGAAGTGCAATAACGATCAGATTTAATAAATTAGTTGACCGATTAGAATAGTACTTGAATCATTAAAAAGTCCCTCATTTTTTTTTGTGGAAATTTTGATTAAAACGATCCCAGTGGTTTTTTTTGTCTATCCCACCTGGAAAAGTCTAAAGTTTAAAAATGTAAAATACAACTTTCAGAAAACATTTGAAAATATTATGGACGAACATCTTAAAAATGAGGCAAAGTTTACTAGATCGCATTGTGGTCTTTACAATGGTACAAATTTGAAGTTTCTAACATAAATAGTTTTCTAGATATACGCCTTGGAAAAGGTAAAATCTGCTTAAAAATGAATGGCCAGAAAAAGGCAATTAACGTTTTGCGACTTGAATATATGCTCATCGGAAAACTAAAGAATACATTTGTAGACTCCAATTTAACTGTTTGTAATTAAAATTTCGATTATTTTTTTCACCAAGATATAGTTTGAATACCTAACTTTTAATCTAAGCGATAAAAACAAAATTAGTTCATTTTGAGCTGAAGGGGTCATGATAGCTGCATTTTATAGTCGACATTTCGAGACATTTAACTCAACTAAGAATAAATACCTTTCCCCGAAAACCATTTCTGATATCTCAAGCCATTAATCCTACATTTGACTTATTGTGAAAGCTTAATTGAATAAAGGTGTAAAAACTGATACGAATCTGTTAGATCTGCCCCAGAGTACTAATGACCTTGGTTTTTAGTGTTATATTCTGTTCAAAAGACTAATCAGTCCTTAAGTGCATTTAAAAGTGTACGGCTTTGTAACTATAAATGTGTTATCACTGATGTAGGGCCTTTATGAGGGTTTCGAGAGTACGCGATAACCTACTTCTTTATATTGCTTTAATGCATACTAAGCAATACTTTTCCCAATGAACACTTAAATCGTTGCCAGCAATGCCGATGTCGCCTTTGAACTCAACTGACATTCGAATGGTTTACTCGTTTATTTTGAATTGTTTGTTTGCTTGTGACTTTACGCCGTACTTAATGTCATTTCACTCATATGACGGCGTGTTAGTCTACAGTGTGAAGAAAACCATCCTCAACACTACAAACACAAACACAAGACAACAAAAAGCAGGGCATCAGGAAGCTCTCCCCAACCGGCGCTTACTTTAATATTCTACGGTACAACCGAAACCCGGTGAGAGTAGCTGGGCTGAGGATAGAACTTCGTGGAGACGTCAGAATTGCACGGGGAAGATGATTTAATATATGCTTTGATTTGATGTAACCAAGGAACTAATCTATAATGTTTGACCTTCACTCGAAAGTCTAATTTATCATCTGCTTTCTACCATTCTCATTATTGCCAACAGATGTGGAACAATATGTGTAGAAACAGAAATACACCAATGCGTCCTGTTAGGGTAATATTAGGAATCGACTCTCCGTAGTTTGTTAATTGTCATTTTCATAGATAAAGTTTGAACAAAGTGAAGGGATCAGGGTCTTAATAAGGTAATAATAGGAATCGATTCTTCGTAGTTTATTAATTGTCATTTTCATAGATAAAGTTTGAATAAAGTGAAGGAATCAGGGTCCTGATAGGATAATAATAGGAATCGACTCTCCGTAGTTTGTTAATTGTCATTTTCATAGATAAAGTTTGAACAAAGTGAAGGAATCAGGGTCCTGATAGAATAATATTAGGAATCGACTCTCCGTAGTTTGTTAATTGTCATTTTCATAGATAAAATTTGAACAAAGTGAAGGGATCAGGGAGCAATGGTGTTCAACATGGGTCGAAACAATCAATGTTTTTTTTACCGGATTCCAAGACTTTTAGCACGAAACTCAATCGAGGTCATGATACCGTCTAGATCCCAGAACACGATCAGTACTGATTTCGGCCTCTTGATGGTTAATCGATGGAACAAACAACAAGTATCCCCTTCAACTTAAACCCAGTATGCTCAACTTCCCCAATCTTACACTTTCAAAATAATGGCAGACACTCGTTGAGAATAAATGGTTCATTATTCAGCAACTTTTAAATCGTTTGTCTGACCTCATTTCAGAATGGTAACAGTCAACCTTATTTATTGTGCTGACTACTACATGTTATAGACGGCTAATCCTTCACACAAATTATCTGGACATATAAATGCAATTTGTCACGATTAGACATTCGGTAGTTACCGAAGGCATGGAAAAGTGCGCCAGATAAGAAAAATATTTATGATTGATAGATTTCTTTTGAAGGTAATTTCATACTGATAGGAAAGAGCAACGGTCGAAGTATCAGAACTCGTGTGAGATAAGATCAGATCGTGTTTGCCAGTTGACAGACGTTTCTGTCGACCGATATCAATACATTGCCAGTATGTTATTGAATTTACTATACCGAAAATTTGATGTAAACAAGGAAATTCACTAGAGAGAACACGATCGCATATAAACCGACACAATCTTAATACATACCAGTATGCAATGTCTTATTGCAACATATTTGATAAACACATTAACTTGTCTGTGTGAAAAAAGAAAGAAATAGATCGTAAATATTAGGAAAAAATTTGAATAAATTTATTGGTATCACTTGTACACTCTACAGGTATAAGTGTCAGTGACAAGTGTATGTAGTTTCACAGTGCTTCAGAGTTGTAAAGTCACTTAAATAATTAAGTGTGTTTATAATATTAAGTTCCGTAAGTTCAATCAACTCGTAAACATAGGAATGGTATTTCGTTATCGATAAATAATTTTCTGGTGGGTCTGTAGTTTCGCATCGGATTACTATTTGTTAAATGTCTCTTTTTCCAAAAAAAAAACAAACCCCGCATGATTCTGTATGTGTGCAGTGTATGGGTCTGTTTGTTGGTTTGATTGGTGTTTAACGTCAAATTCTATGTTATTTCACTCCGATGACGGAGTGCCAACCCATTGGATGAAGGAAACCACCCTCGA
>JAQQZZ010142272.1:0-13066 GCA_030265115.1 Mopalia vespertina | reverse complement strand
CAAAGGCTGAAAAAAATAATGCCTAAAGAAAATTATTTGGTTGTTTGATTTATTGATGCATAACGTCATTCTCGAATTTGTGTGAAAGGTGGAAGGAAACCAGAGAAGAAAAAAAATCGTTGTGCTCGGTCACTGGTATACTTCCGGTCGATCTGTGCATTAGAGAGAAGTGGTTCCGCACACAGGGGCTTGGTACCATAGATACCGTCTATGTGTATAGAAAAGACAACAGGCGGACACTCTGGGGTCGACCAAACATGTACCGTGGTGAATTCAAACCGATTCAAGTGCACTAATCACATAAATGAATACCACCTGTCCGTATTAGACAAAGTTCATCTTCAAATCCTAATACAGAATTGTTTTGTTAGTTATCTATAATCTTCAAATTTTGTTTGCAAACACAAAACTTTTCCTCCTTTCTTTATTTCAGTCTACGAGCGATGTATGCGGTTAGCTGTGATTGGATGAACTAGGCCATCGACATTATCCAATCACAGCTAGCCACATACATCGCTCGTAGGCTGAATTGAAGGAAGAAGGAAAAGTTTTGTGTTTGCAAACAAACTTTCAGAATTATAGATAACTAACATCATAATTGATCGGTAAAATTCCGTTATTATTCTCGCTAAATATATATGCAGTGTTCAATGGTAATAAATAAATATCACAGAAAGCGATTCAGTTGTGTATTTTTACCCTTAACATCTTAAAAATTTGAAGATGAACTATTTGTCTCACACAGACAGGTGGTATTCATTTATTTTATGTGATAAGTGGACTTGAATCGGTTAAATGTCACCACGGTACCAGCTGGGCCGACCCCAGAGTGTCCGCCCTATTTCTATGGTACCGAGCCCCTGTGTTCTGTAACTAGTTCTTTCTCCAGCTGCATTTATCGGTCAGCTATCGCATTTTTATGATAGCCTCCGTATGTTGTTGGATTTATGATTTGAAACATAAGCGTACCCTTTCTTTCTTAAATGCTATGGCTAAAGCGAATGTTGCCGTGACGTACCAACCATATTATCATATGCTGTTGTTTGATTTCAGGCGCATTCTAACGGTACGATTTGTAGTTACGACTTCAGGGGATTCCCCTTGTTTGCTTCATTTTGTTTGGTCGAAAGAATAAAATAAAATAGTGGACCAATCAAAACTGCACAAATATGGGGAATCCCCAAAAATCGTTACTACAAATCGTACCGTGAAGATGAGCCTTAACATATGGATACAATGTCCGTATGAAGTTAAATAAGAATCAATTTGTGAATTGTCACCTGGGCAAAAGGAGAAAAAGCCACACGTGTTGGTGTTGTCTCTATTCCTGTAATCATCTGGGGGTAGTTTCTTTCCAACAGCCAGGTAGTCGTGACGTAAACTAGGACATTTATGGTCCTTTGTGTAGATATGCACAAGGTTCTCATTTCTGTCCATCATCAAATGGTGACACATATAATAAGTTGCTGTAGCCTGAACAAGACAACCATGTAAAAGAAAACAAGGACATTGGTTCAGGGCCGGTTCCACAAAACAGTTTCTGACTTAAGTAAAAATACAAAATTTCATATTTTTTGCCACTTGTCTTAAGTTAGTTTTAAAGTAATACCTGTAATTGTGAATTACTTACATTATTTTAAAAATGTGAAAATATTAAATGTTAAAATCCAAAACTGAAAAATTTGAGGGCATTTAAACATTTTGACTTAGGTATAAAACTGTTTTGTGGAATCGGGCCCAGTGCAGTAGTTTGTTGTCTTTCTTTCAATTTCATCGATCATATATAGGATCCTATAGGGTTTTGGCTTATGGAAGCCGGTCTAAAGTGACCATAACACCAAAGGTTTTACTTATAATACAACTTAAGCCCCCTTCCCAGCAAACACACTACGTGGCTGCGACGCTGTATACTAGCTATACATTGGCAATGTTGAGTAACCAACAATCAACGTTACTGCTACGTAAATCTACGATGAAATTTGGTTGTTAGATTTTTCCAGTTTGATACATTACAACGTTGTCAAAACGTGACAGGAAAAGTTGTAGTTTAACGTTGCGACAACACAAATTGACTACTTTGTGACTTTGTTGTGAATTGGTTAGCGTTGTGTACGACGTAAAAACAATGTTGTCAAAACGTTAAATGATGCTACAACAATATTACAACGTAGCTATTACATTTCTGTTTCGTTGCCGTGTGGTTGTATTCTAAGGTTGTGGCAAAATAACTGGTAGTCAACAAAATTCTGTTGCAACAACGTTACACTACCGCAATAAAACGTTGTCGCAACGTTGTTTGGTTTGCTGGGTGAGACCTTAAGCTTATGGAGGTTTTGTGAAAGTGGGGCCTGATGGTCTTCATTTCTTCACATAAAATCATTCAAAATAATTGTCTTATTAAAACTATTGCCCCGAAATTATTTATACCTGCCTCGAAATTCATTGATACCCACCCCGATAAGACTATCATCACTTACTACTGTGAAGGTCACTATCATCAAGCAATTATGACGCAACAGCTTTTTGAGTAAACTGAAAGTAAAAATGCAATTTCGGTACGGCTGGAAATTAATTCTGGGGCCGTAAAAATTAAGTTAAGGTCGGATTAAAAGACATTTTGGGGACGGTACAAGTCAATTTCGGGGCGGGCGAAAAGATTTCGGTACAGCTGGAACTTAAATTATGGTCGGATATAAATGAATTTGGGGGCGGGGAGAAATTTGCCGCCATTTGATTGGGTGCCTTCAAGTTCCCAGGCAGCCAATCAATTGAGATTCTGGCAAAGACGTACTAGCGGCTGCTAAACTATATACTATACAATACAATACATGTACAGGATATAATTGTCTTGATTAATCATTTGTTTGTTTGTCTGATTGAAGTTTAACACCGTAATTCATCTAATTTCAATCAGATGGCATTGTGATTGGCCAATATGAGTAGGAAATCACCCTCGATACCACTTGGCAATAAGTAAATGATTTGATATCTTCCACATCCCGCGCTATAGAGGCAGGTATCGTCATTATATGGCGTATGCAATACTGCCCGCGCAGGGTCGGTTCACAAGACACTATGAAACACGTTTGGTTACTTGTTAACACACATTTTCCGAACGTAGAATAAGAGCGGGTGGCTAATACTGAAGTAAATACTACTTCCGATCGTCATAGATGTATGAATATGCATCAAAATTGTACATTTAGTTCAAACCTATTCATTTACCAGCGTATGTACACAGTTCACCATACTTAAGTTAAGATATAGTTGACGAGTACTGCGTGTTCTGCACCCAAAACAAATGAATAGTATCAAATATCTTCCCAAAAGGACCTATGTCTATCAGTTTATGTGAAATGCAAGTCCTAATGGCGACGATCATGATCACGTCCGAGATGATGTAGAATAGATTGGAAATGTCCTTTCATGTTCCTGTTTACCATAGGGATGAATCAACATCGGCGATTACAGAAGGTTGGGGCTTACTGTAAAGGCCGATGTCGGCAAAGTTCTCCGTTAGGCATTTTGACCAGGAAAGAGGGATTCAGATAATGAGCGTTGATACCATATCCTCTGGACGTACGAATACACCGGCAGGTTGCAAATGGTCAAAGTGGGTCTGTAGCTTGATGAGACTTTCTTGGATATAGTGGGAGTGCCTTTCCGTTTTGGCGGCTGAACAGGGCCCGTGTTAACTACCAACTGAAAAGGACCAGAGGCGCCGTGAAAGCCAGTAAACTCGGGATTACAGAAATCATCATATGTAACCAGGAGTGGCGAAATGTATCATGGCTGTTCGGGGAATAGACTGCGTCAAGGACCTGTACATTTCGGAAATCCGAACTTTTTTATCTGGACGATTTATGGTGGTGATGTATATTGGAATTATATATCAGCCGCCGATGTAAATACTGGCCGCATTTGGCACCAAAGTTCTTGCCGTTTGACAGTCTTTGGTTCAACGGAAATGTTTGGCATTCGAATTTTGCTGGCTACGCTGGTTATGAAATCTGGGCATGACTAGAGATTGGTGGTTTTGCTGTTCACAGGGATGTCAAGACGATGCTCTTCAGCGAAGGTATCATCGTGGGAAAGGAAGTCGGGTACCGTACTTCTAGATCAACGAATTCTCCTGGCCAAACTGTAATGGCGTGATTCGGACGATGGACTAAGTGCGCTCGACGTATAGTGTGAGAGGCATGTGGTGAACCAAGTGGAGAGTCTTATATACATGAGGTTTTGTCACTCAGAAGAATCTGTCGTTTGGCAGGGAGGATAGCGACATCGTTGCGTTAATGTATGAGCATTACTAAATCTATGTTTTCGACGACCAAACCATTGAAGACAAAATTTCGGTTGGCATGGGATACGGTAAAGTTGAGAAAATAAAATGTTTAGAGTTAGAGTTAATGGTTCATCTTCGCCTAAAAAATCGCCAGTGAGAGTTATGCTGCCGTCACGGACAAATTCTCTTCTTTTAATGCGATACATCTTTGGTAAAAAGTCTTCCGGCCGCTCCTCAGACTCCAGGTGTATGTTAGCGAAGTCTAGAAAATAAGCCCCAGATCGTATTCAGTGAAATTGTGAGCAGTTTATTGGCGATTTGGTCTAACATGAGCTCTGGCGTGTTTGCCTGTTGTTGAGCTGTGCGTCAATTGGCTTCAGTTACATCCACACCGTCATCCATATAGCCATGTAAAGGTAAATTACGTGATTTCGTTTCCCATTGTGAGCTCGTGACGGCGAGAGAGGCAAAATTGGGGTTGAGCGAAATAGTGTAATGTAGGTTTTATGTCCAGTTTTCAAAAGAATTTACTGTGTCAATTTGACTGAGAAACCACTGTTTGGGTCATGTGAGTGCTAGCCATATTTATGAAGAGGCATACTCACAGAAACAAGTATCAACGTGTGTTGTTCCTAGGCTGTACTTGTGTCCGAGCAGTCGTTCACTGTGTTGTGACATACGCATGTTTTGTTTGAAAGAAAGAGTCTTACGCTTTGTTGACGACTGTGCTGCCACCGCGCCGATCATGACCCAAGTCGCTCCCAATTATCAAGGTATGATATAGTTGCTAGCCAACGTCGGATTCTGGAGAAGAGCAACTTTTATTCTGCTCAATTTTACAAGCAGGTTCGCATTAAACATGGACCGCTATGCTGAGAAGAGTTAACAACAAGGGTGTAACTCTGGTTGACAGTGGTTTGCATTTAT
Source organism: Mopalia vespertina (assembly GCA_030265115.1). Lineage (NCBI taxonomy): Eukaryota > Metazoa > Mollusca > Polyplacophora > Chitonida > Mopaliidae > Mopalia > Mopalia vespertina. The sequence goes on along the minus strand of JAQQZZ010142272.1, from coordinate 7,854 downwards.
CTGTAGACTAAAAGCTATATGCAATTAGAAATACTGGCGAATGATTTCCTCTTCACACTCTAAACATGGAATAACGTTACCCAGTACTAAACCGTTTGCCCATCGCACAACCGTTCATGTGCTGGTACAGCTGGTCATTGCACTCGAAATCAATATATTTCAAACTGAGTTTCAATATCACAGCATGATATTTGGATATATAGATTCTATACGTCAAGCGTCACTAATATGCGTCTTTATCAACTTGAATTTCAAATAACATATTATTTACGCGACATTTGAAGGTAATTAAACCCAACTGGGTATTTAGACTGCTACGACGCCATATAAGATTAATTAAATTTAAAAGCAGTTAACGACCAGTTGTTCAAATCTCTACTTATCATACATTTGAGCAACAGGTCCCAGAACAGATTACATTACTTACTCTGAATTTAAACAAAGCCTCCCTAGACCAGAATGGGTAAATGATGTCTTCTTCTTTGACGGGTGCCTGTGGGTATGTGCCGGACAAGTAGGCTTCAGTTGTCTTTGTCTGGGAGGCATATAAAAATATCTCACTATAGCAAGACCAATCGTATGAACAGGCTGCTTTCAGCTGAAATTGCAACTCTTTCAGCGGTGGCACTGGGAACTGCTTCATAAACACCTGTAAAAATGTGTTTACTGATTACAAAATTGTTGTGCAGCATGAACGTTAATTAAAGCACACACGACCACATGTAGTTTTGTTTAGTTTTTTTTTTGGTGCGTGATTATGCTTAAATCTCACCATGCGAGACCTTATGATACAAGGTACATTTTAATTGAGGCGGGACGCTGTATAGAAGGGTTTACTTTACGACCGGATCGAATGCAGTGCAGTGCTGTTGCTACGCTCCTTGCACAAAATTTGGGCATGCCATTATGGCAATGATACCTGACATATGACATGGCTACAAAGAAAAGGGGGGACGGTAAAGCCCAACTCACACCGGACGCGACGCGACTGTCGAGCTGCTTGAAAATAATGTAAAACACTTTTTTCATTTGTGTGCCTTGTGACGTCAGTGCCTGAGCGAGTCAACCAATGTTTAGGGGTTTCAGCTTGAGCCAAAGGTCATTGTGGTGTTGTTAATACTAAATGTATTCGCGGACCTTCCTCGAGATTTAATGCGGAGATTCCAGCTCTAAGGTATCATCTTTTCGCTGATTATACCCTGTTTTTCGTGATTTTTATTAAGCGAAGTTTACACCATAATTTAATTCACAATCAAGTGTGGAAATGAAATACTCCAAGATTTGCCGAATCACAAGCTTGATAAATCCAAGAAAATAAGAATTTAAAAAACATAGTTCCTGACTTCCGTGCTGAAGTCAAACAGAGAAAGATGATGCAAATTTTATATACTACCATCGACAATGAGTGTCTTAGGTCAGCAGTTTTAAAAAGTGTTGATAGTGTGAATTAATTCTATGCATGACGGTTACGCAGTGCGGACGGTGTAAATGAAAGGTACTGATTTAAACTCATGTTTTGCAATGACTTTGACGTTAAAAATTAACCAATACGTAAATATTTCAAGCAACAGCGACTGCTGGAGTCATAAGTGGAAGTCACAACCATCCCTCAGATATGTATTAAAGGCATTACAAAGATGGCTGATACGCCGTCGGAACAGTCCGAAGCGGATACCGGCGAGTTTATTCCACAGTATTTTTGTTATTTTGTGATAACACTTTCTTAGTTGGAACAGATTCTAGTTCAGAACATTTTGTAGGTTGAAACACGTCCTGGAATCGACCCCATGACCCTCAGTCAGGCGCCGAATCGCCAGCAGGAAATGCCAGCAACCTGGACCGCTCTTATTCTAGGTTCGGAAAATGTGTGTTAACAAGTAACCAAACGTGTTGCAAACGTATTGCATACGGTACGCTATATAATGACGATACCTGCATCTAGCGCGGGATGTCGAAGACATCAAATCAATCTATCACTCATAATCTGTTTGCCAGAAGAAAATCATACCACTTTGACAGTTAGAGATTGGATTTCAACATTTCGAGGTTACTATGTTTGGAGAGAGGGTAGTGGAAATTTTTACCTTGATAAATTCAGCATCATTTATTTGGTAAAAGTTGATTTTGTAAAACTTTATATAATGATTGCATTATGAAATGGTAGCACCAGGCAGTAATAATTGAACAAGTCATGTCCAAACCTACTTAAAAAAAACAATGAAAATTGGTTTTATTTTGTTAAACTTGGATTTAACATTGTATTTCAGGTTATTTCACTTATACGATGGTGTGCCAGCATGAGACCAATAACGTTTTGAATGGCTAACAACTTTGAATTTTGGTTAAATTAAGACGCGATCCTCCGCTGGGTGTATATGGGTGTATATAGACATAGAACTTGCCCTAGTTTTAAAAAATATTTAGGCCTATACAAGCGCTTATGTAAAAATCGTAAGAAAAAAAAAGAACCTAAGGTGTTTATTGATGCACAGGCGAGCCTATTCATTTAACAACTAAATGCAACAGAACCAAAACCAAAGTATAGACATTTTTACCTTAAAATGTCACTTTTATAATAACAGATAAAGCGCAAACACGTATTGTTGTTTACACAGTATTGTGAAGTCCATCCACGCTGTGATGCGACGAGTATTACTGCGCGCTGAAGGCTGGTTTCCGAAATATCGGAAACCAGGCAAGATGGCTCGGTGATACCTTAGAGTTGGAATCTCCGCAGGTAGGTCCGCGAATACTGTTTAGAATGAGGTAGGCCCACTACATTGTTACCCTCAAAAAGAGTTCTTATCTTTACGGCATCGAATAGGTCCCTCTTTGACATGTAAGCCTAGTCTATTTTATCCCAACCCGGCCCTAAACAGAATGTGTCAACACATGTATCTTCCATAAAGTCCAGAGGTAGCCAGGCATCGTCTTCGTGCTCATTGATATCTGCACGGCTACGCGAAGAAAAACGAAAGGCTGAATTGGCAACCCGTGCTTCAATATTGAATCGTAAACAGAGTTTAGCCTTTGAGTAATATAAGCTTGAAATGCAAACTGAAGCACTTGAATTAGACATTCAGCTTGCTGTCACTCAGGCTAAAGCTGAGGCGATTGAAAGGCTGTCAACAGAGACAGTACAAATAGATGATATACATGAACATTATAAACATGAATCTGAAAGACATAGACAATTACCTTTAATAGAAAATACAACGTTTGTTGAAACAAATAGGCCTATGCCTGTCTTGCAGCCAGTATTTTATCGATCATCAGACACTAGTCATTCTACATTAAATCCAAAGGCTTCATGCTTTCAACCAGTTAATTCTCAGAATTTCTCAGATAATATGATATCACACATGGTGGTAACAACAGAAGAGGTGAAGAAGATGTTGTTCAGTCAGTAGTTAAACACTTACGTAAACCAGCACTAGAGATTTAAAAAAAAATCCAAATCTGGAGATGTTTTGGAATATGAAAGGTTTGTCAGGCAATATAAACCGAGAATTGTATAAACTCTGATTCATATGATGAAAAGCTTAACTATCTTGATCAGTTCACCGAGGGTGAGCCAAACAAAATTGTTACTGGTTTTAGTTATCTAGATACCTCCGTAGCCTATCCTGCTGTTATGAAAGAGTTAGAAGACCGTTATGGTAACGATCAGATATCAGCAAACGCCTTTGTGAAGCGTGCACTCAGTTGGTCTTCTATCAAGTCAGACAATGTTAAAGCTCTGGATGATTTTTCTATATTTTTGACAGACTGCTGTAACGCTATCCACACTATTCCAGCTGTCAAAGTGTTAGAATACCCTGACAATATCAGCAAGCTTCCTTATTGCTACCAAGAAAAATGGAGAAATTACGTATTTCAGAGAGGGAGAAATGAACTTGTAAACTTTCATGAGCTGGTAACATTTGTTAAACCTGAAGTAAAGAAAGCAACTGACCCAGTGTATGGTAAGGAGATTCTACGCCGTGAGCAAAATGCTGGTGTTGTAAATTACAAATCACGTACTTAAATACCAAAGCCCAAGAGTTCTTTTGTAACAAATGTTTCAAATGACAGTTATGTTAAGTTCTGTAATTCAAAACTGAATGTAAACCATCTGATTGTTTTTCTACTCAAAATGAGATTGCCTTTTGTAAACCTTGTTTGTTTTGTGAGATCGGTAATCATAGTTTGGAAACCTGTTTCAAAATTCAGAAACTAGACATACAAGAAAGATTAGATTTTTTTGCGCAGCAATGGTTTGTGTTTTGGATGTCTGCGTAAAGGGCACATGAACAAGTTTTGTAATCAGGGTAATCACCCAGCTATATGTCATGTTAACCAGTCTAAACAGAAATATGATACACCAAAGTCAGATTGTAATAATGGCGTTACAAGTGCTTATGCTAACCTACCTGGTAATGCTACAGGGGCCGGGGTTAATCAGTGTACTATGGCTATCATACCTGTTGTGGTTAAAATGAGAAATAGCTTGAAATGTGTACAAACTTATGCCTTTTTAGATCCGAGCAGTAGTGTCACCTTTGCTACACAGAATTTGATAGACACTTTAGGTGTGAGTGGTAAGAATCTTAAAATTACATTAAACACTATGGGTTCTCAATACACCATGAATACTCAGGCTATTAATGGCTTAGAAGTATATAATTTACAATTATGTAACAAGATTGAGCTGCCTCGGGTATACACAAAGGACAAAATTCCTGTGTCCAAAGGTCACATTCCCACATCGGATGATTTGATACATTTGTCCCATCTTTGTGATTTAAATCTTCCTCAGATTGATTCAGAAATTAATTTGTTGATTGGCAATAATGTGCCAGGCGTTTACACTCCTCTAGAGATACGTACAGGTCCCCTTGGTACACCTCATGTAACTCAAACTCGCTTAGGGTGGGTCATTTAGGGCCTGGTTCGTGGTATTGATGATGTTAAATATGGTGGCAGTTTCTCTGTGAATGCCACAGAAATTAGATCTATTCAAGATGCCGAACAGTTGAACCTTTCAGTCCGGCATGTCAGAGAGTTGTTTAACTTTGACTTCCCAGAACGTTTGATAGATGACCGTAAGGAATGGTCAAGGGAAGATAAACTGTTTATGCACAAAGTTGAAGAGTCTATATCTCTGAAAGATCGACACTATTATATTTCATTGCCAAAATCTGTTTGAAAGAGATTATGCTGAGATCGTCCGTGAGGACGAAATTAATCGTGACGATGGTAGGGTCTGGTATATACCTCACCCTGGGGGTATATCACCCTAGAAAACCGGAGAAAGTTAGAGTAGTGTTTGATTGCTCAGCCTCCTATCAGGGTGTTTCCCTCAACAACATGTTACTTCAAGGGCCCGATCTTACGAACAATCTCATTGGTGTTTTGTTACGCTTCCGCCAAGAGCTTGTTGCTCTTATGGGCGATGTAGAAGTCATGTATTGCCAAGTTAGGGTGCCACATGCTGCTTGTGACGTGTTACGATTTTTATAGTGGCCTGAAGCCAATTAAGATTGTGAACCAAAAATCTACAGAATGAAAGTTCATCTTCATCTTTTGGGGTGTGTTTCTTCGCCGAGCTGTTCAAGCGCAGCTCTTCGACAGACAGCTTATGATAATTCAGCTGAGTTTAACCCATTGGTCATTGATGTGATCTTAAAGAACGTTTATGTTGACGATTGTCTTAAGTCCATGTCTTGTGAACAAAATGCCTGTCAGTTAATTGAAGACGTGATGTCTCTATGTCGCAATGGCGGGTCTTCAGTAACCAAGTGGACGAACAACAGCCGATAGGTTATTGAATCTATCCCTGCAGAACATAGAGCCAAGGGAATGAAAGAGATTGATTTACAGTTCGACACTATTCCAAGTGAATTTTCCACTATTGCAAACACAATTCTTGGTGTTTGTTGGTATCTTGAAACGGACACTTTGGGTTTCAAAATTTGCCTTCGGGAAACCCCAGCTAATAAAAGAGGTATTCTGTCGAGGGTGAGTTCAGTGTACGACCCTTTGGGTTTTGCCTCCCCGTTTGTCTTACTGCTCCAGGAATTTGCACACATGGATTGCAATGGGACCAAGCAATAGATGATCATCATTTACAGATCTGGAATCACTGGTTATCAGACTTGCCATCAGTTACAGATTCCAAGATGTCACAAACAGAACGTGGCAAAATGTGAGTTACATATGTTTTCAGGTGCTACCAGCATCGGATATGGGGTTGTAGTATATGTTCGCCTGACAAATACCCGAAATGAAGAAATAGCTCACTCGCTTACCACAGATTCATGCATCAATGCTCTTAGGAGGTTTATTGCCAGTAGAGGGGTAGTTAAAGTCATTATTTCTGAAAATGGCACAAATTTGGTATTGTGCGAACACAAGTTGAAGAGACCAATTTATCAATGGAATCAATCAAGGATAAACAATGATCTTCTACAATAGAACATTATATGGAATTCAACCCTCCGGGTGCATCGCACCACGGCGGGGTCTGGGAAAGGATGATCCGTTTCGTTAGGAAAATCATTTTCTCTTTGATGAAAGAACGGGTTATTCGACTCGACGACGAGCTGCTCTCTACTTTGTTTTGTGAAATTGAATCTATTTTGAACTCAAGGCCTCTTACAGAATCACCCTTAGATCCAAAATGATCGGAGTTGAATTCTGGGGAACTGCTACCAACATGTTTATTTGATAGCAAAGATACATATGCCAAGAAACGTTATCGACAAGTTCAGTATCTAGCAAATGTTTTTTGGTCTAGATGGATATAAGAGTACATTCCATTGTTACAATGTCGTCAAAAATGGCTCTCTCCTAAAAGAAATGTACAAATAAATAATGTTGTACTGGTAGTAGACAGTACTCCTAGAAACACATGGTCTCTAGGTAGGGTGATTAGAGCCATCAGTGATAAAGAAGGTCTAGTTAGAATTGTTGATTTGAAGACTCAGTCTGGTATAGTAAGACGTCCTGTCAACAAAGTTTGTGTAATTTCAGAAGCTTAATTATTATACCTTCTGTAGGCCTATAAATGTAACAAAAAAATTTGACAGAATTTGTTGTATTTCATTTTGATCAGGCCACATAGTTTGTTTGTTATAATTGATTCGAGGTATCTCATCAATTAGGGGCCGGTATGTAATGGCCTAACATGTAACGTATAATATAATGATTGTTTCCCATCGGAAAAGGGGACATAACTCCGTGTGTCATTTTGTTATCACGTGTGTAGACGGACCATCATGGCTGCGTAGTAAAGAACGTCAGGTCTACCGCCAAAGATTTTGAGGTCTTAACATACGGTATGCATTTGTATTTTGATCTGTAAAGTAGCAGATAAGGTCATAAGTACCTAAACTATTTTATATACCACGTATAGATCGCTAAAGTTTCTTATTTTGTGCAATTTCTGTATTGTTTTGTGTGGCAAAGTAAGCCACGTCCTAACTGTCAATCATCTGTGTTTTCGCTATTCTAGTTTAATGTCGATGAGCCAAAAAACAGTCACTTGCTCAATAATTAGTTAAATGTCAGATGTATTTACTTAATGTGATAATTTTTTAACTAGAATAACGGATAAATTCTAGAAAATTTTAGTTATGAATATTAATTAGCTTTAGATATGCAGTTCAGTATATTCTGGTACGCTACTAATTCTATGTATTTTCTTTTATATTTTCAGTCAAGTTGTTGACGTTGTTCTTGTTGCTGCTGTATAGTTGCTGTTTTGGTGATTGTATATTGTTGAACTATAAACTTTAGACTCAGTTAAATAAAAGAAAGATGTTTCTGATCCCTCGTGGATAATACATTAGACAGAAGCAAATAAATAAAGAT
>JAQQZZ010142261.1:0-13066 GCA_030265115.1 Mopalia vespertina | reverse complement strand
GGGGGGTATTCTAACTAACAATTGGGTTGGTGGTTTTGGGGGTGCCCCCCCCCCCCCCCCCCCCACGGATACAGGGGCCCGTTTCACAAAGCGATCTTAGCTTACGTAAAACGTAATTACCATGATGACCAGTACTAAAGACATAGTGTTACCATGACAGTTACGTTCAACGTAAGGTAAGATCGCGTTGTGAAACGAGCCCCTGATATAGAGTGGGGACTCCCTGAGATCGAGTGTCATAATTTAAATTGTTTAATAATCTTAATTATATTGTGTGAAATTTCTGTTTTATATCACTGCTTTCTTTTCTGTAATGTGATCTGGCGAAATTAACAATCAATAAATCATTAAATCAACAAGCTTGCCCACTCAGCACAAAGGCAATTTTGCCAGATCTTGCAGTTTCAGTTTTGTGCGCCAACACATTCTTATGAAGCTATCGCTATCACGCGGTCCTAGTTATCTTTTTGGAGGCGACCTGTTCAATTCTTGATCATACAACTTTCAGTTTGCTTGTAAATACGTTTTTTCAGGAATCATTGTAAAGTCTTTTAAAATGTTTCGTCTGTTTTGACTGACAGTTGAGTTTTGAAATATGTCACGTGATGTCATTTTATCGAGTTCTTTATTCGGTTTTCCACGGTCTTGAGAAGTCGACATCAGTAAAATGGAGACCGAGGTCAACCTCAATCGAACAAACAAACAATCAAACAAACACTCTATTGGGCAGTAATTGTCTATCTACATTATCTATCCGCGTAATAAATGGCAACCCAGAACAGAAGAACGACAATACCCGGAAATGCTGTGTCAAACTATTTGACGGAGACAGAGCTTGTAGCATCGCTTATCACACATGAAGCAATGCCGAAATCGTTTTGCAATCATTTCGGGAAATAACTATTTGTGGATGGTATCAGTATAGTTTTCCTGTTTGATTTAAATAAACTTAAATTAAAAACAATCTAAATTAAAGCACTATTAAAGATTTTAATCATGTTACCAATGTTAAGTATAACTGGGGTTGGTAGTTGGTCATAAAATATCAACATAAATTAATCCAAAAAAGTGTATGTGGGTAAATACCGTTAGAATAATCGAACTAGATGGCAGCACTGTTTGTCCAGGGGAGACAATCGTGGTATCAACACTACTTGTGTCCAATGTTTCCATGGGTCCAGAGGTTGAAAAATCACTAATCACAGAGGAAACGATGGGGCTATCGGTGAATATATCAGTTTGAGAAATAACTGGTGATATCGTGGGCGACGGTATTATCTGGAAAAACAAAATACACATTATTTGCAGTTGTTTTAATATTTGGTTTGTTTGATTGAGATTTAACGCCGTACTCAATGTTACTTTACTCAATTGAATGCGTGCCAGTGCTATGGGAGAAGGAAAAGCCGTTGACACAACTGGCAACATACAAAGACAAGACAGGACAATCGCGTAATAGAAAGACATCACCAGCTGACCGGCTTCACGTTGCTCCTTGTCTCTGAAAGTATCGGGACAACAGGAGGCTCCCTCTCACCCCCCCCCCCCCCTGCCCCACCCACCCCCCCTGCTTTAATATGTGAAATTGTTACCAAGTATCCGTTTACATTTATTCCCTAAAAGATATTAATGTATAAACCTAGATTTTAAAACAACATCTTCTTTTTGAGCAAAGTTTTGGACAAATGTCAAAAATAGTTTTCTATCAAGGATCGATATTGCCCAAAACCAAAAAAAAAAAGCATTAAAAAACAAATATTAAGAAACAGTAATAATATGACTTACCGACACTGGTTCCGACAAATCCACTGAGACCGAAGAGCTATAGCTCGGTGATATGGTTTGATCAACATTTTCTAAAAGGGTTATCCCTTGAAACGTTACGTTCAAATCCTGTAAAGTAAAAACAACCAGTTTCAAGTGATAAACGTTTTTTTAATGCAATGTAAATGAGAATATTCAATACCTCGCATCATTTTAACGAATATAAACATTTATAACTTGATTAGTTTCCAAATAGAACAAATGTGATATGATGCAATTATGTCTACGTTACTACATTTTTATAAACGAATTGCAATCAAGAAGGGTGTTGATTTCTAGTAAAAAATATAACTCCATTGGGTACGCCAAAAGATAGAAAGTATTCTACTTTTGTTTTGGTTTTAGTCAATGGATTGTTTGGAACTAACAAAATTTGGCAAATGTTCATTTTCTGAATCACACTTGCATATAACTCAACACTTTTCTTAAATGCATTGATGATCATAAAACTGATCTTGTCACTGAACATGTCACCATTACCTTAAAATACTCTTGGAATTCAGGATCCGTGAGAGCGTCAAAGGCTTTCATTGCTTCCTTGTTATTAACTGTTTCTCCGTTTTCCTTGACGTAAAAGTCCACTGCCAGGGAGTCATTAGAAAGTACACTTGTATTTGTAATCTGAAAAACAACAAGACACACACATATACTCCGTGAATATCGGTTTAGCAGAATGGCCATAGGTTAATGAATCTCCGAGGGGAATATATCTGATCCTTGCAGAGAAACAGGTTTGTTTCCAGGTTTTGCTTGTAATGATCGTTGACAACAATCCGGATGTTCTTTTACGCTCTTCTTTTGAAACTGTATGAGACACAAAATACATCTTTCGGACTATATTCTTAAAATCTAGGGGTCATTACAAAGTTATGGAATGTTTCAAATGACGTCAAAACTTGATGGAAATATTATTTGTCTTACATTAACTTGAACATCCTGTCCCGTGGCTTGCCTTTTTCGTCTTGACTGGGTGGGGGTAATTATTTGTTTCCCCATTTTATAACTCTCCTCTAGAGCTGAAAAAATAAATAAAGTTATCATCATTATAATCACGTCATGTTATAAAATATTCGTCAGGGAGGCCGCCCTTGTGTTCCATTGTGAATGTGGAGATTGCGTCAGCACAAGGACGCCATTCCACAGGCGCCACTCAGTAGTGTGTTTTATCATGGACAAGACATACAAACATTCTACGCTTTGTAACAAGTAAAACAGTTCAATAATTAGCGATACCAGTCGCAACGTTGCGTCAATCTCAATAGGTAGTTCACCTAGAAACTAAATAGATAATTGCCAATACACTGTAGTCAAAAGGCTGCACAGTTTTACAGCCTACCAGACGGCTCCATCGCTCAATGACATCATGTACCACGGATGGACAATATGAAACGCTTAAATATTTCCTGAATTTTTAAATCGTATATACCCCCATGAAGTTTGAGCGCATTGTGAATAGTCAAGTTCACCTGATACATGCTGTTACATCAGGTTACTTTGGTGCTGTCTGGTCTCAGTGGCAACACAAAACGTCATAAAATACAACCTACCACATCCGAAGAAAACTTGAACGTTTCGCATTGTTAGATGATTATCTATCAATAAACATACATTTCACTAAAGTCAATTATATAGATACCTGTAGAAAGTTCGTTGCGGAAAACTTCACTTGTATGATCCACAGGGATGTCCAATTGAATCGTCATTTGGAGGAGATTATCCTGCGATACGGGTGGAACGGTTACAGAGGTGGAAGTGGTAAGGGAATCTGTTTGAACAGGACTCGGTTGTATTGTCTGGCTAGTTTGCAAAGTACCCAAACTGGTTGTTGACACCGTTAGATCGGGCGTCAACAAAATACTTTGAGTTGATTCTACAACTGGGTTTGATGTATCAATCACCGAAATAGTTGGTAGCACTGTCTGATCAGATGAGTAAACCGGGGTAGAAGCAAGGCTACTGGGCAAAGTACCTCCACTGGCTGTGGACATGGACAGATCGGACGTCAACGGAATACTTTGAGTTGATTCTAAAACTGGGTTTGATGAAATAGTTAGTACTGTTTGCTCAGAAGAATAAAGCGGTGTAGAAACAAGGCTAGTTGGCAAAGTACCTCCACTGACTGTGGACATCGACAGAACGGACGTCAAGGGAATGCTTTGAGTTGGTGAAACTAAAGAAGATTCTAAAACTGGGTTTGATGTATCAACCTCCGAACTAGTTATTAGCACTGTTTGTTCGGATGAGTAAAGCGGGGAAGCAGTATTACTTGGAGACGCTGTTTCAAAGCTTTGCTCGGGTACAGAACTGGTAACACCCTCAATTACCGACGAAACAATGAGGCTCTGACTGGGCAGGTCTGTTTGGGATATAGCTACTGATAAGGTGGAGGAAATTGTTTCCGCTGACGATGCTATCTGCAAAGACACAAATACACATAACGGTGGTTGTTTAGAAAATTCGCTGTTCTGTGTGATATTATTCAGTAAATATTAAATAATACGGTTTATCTGCCTTTTGTTAACAGTAACCCATGTATATTTAATTCCTTTAAATGTATACCGATCTGTATAAAAAAATATCTTTAACAATTGCACCAGTTACATAGAGAAAACCCCTTAGTATTTCGTTAAAGACAAGATAATACAATTCAATGTTTAGATTTACATTGATGTTTCTACAAAGCCACAACAATGAAGCATATGGTTCCTCTTTCCAATTCTTATTTTATTATCTACCTAGGTATGGAAAACAACTAACCCCAAAATGAGGCATATGCTCTCTTCCTATATACATTCTTTAAAGTGTGGTAAGCTATATTAAAGTGTTACCACATTAACCTTGACCTCGATCCCACACCTCGAAAATAAGAAATTTTTAAAAAAAATTGCAGAGACCGGAGCAATTATATACGGAATGGAAAGGAGCATACTAATGGCGAAAAAATAAACGTTAGCCCAAATGCAATGTGTTTGTGCTATTAAAAAACTTGAAGTCGAAAACTATACACAAACAGAGATACACATCAAAGTTGACATCAACATCAGAGCAGATTGATAGCACATGTCCTCTTTCAGAACACTTTTATGATATTTAGACTAGCCAGAAGATCTGGACAAAGCACGAACAGCAAACAGACAGCCGGAAGATGAATAGACCTAACATGTAATTAAATTAACTTAGTTCATCTTAAGACCCACTTCCCTTCCCCGTTCTCCGTACATTTGCGGACCTTTGGTACAGGTGGGGAAAATTAGACAAGTCTTTAAATAAAGAGAGACAGGTAAATTTCAAAGCGACCTTGATCCACATCTCAGCAGATCATTATTACAGGTCGAAAATAAAATGTGTCGAAATTCTGGCCAGGGATGTCACATTCACAGCTGTTGACCTTGACCTTAGAAATGTGTCCTCGCTATTCCATTGTCGAGCACTCTTTAGTGTATGTAATGCTTGCGACCAGTTTCAATGACTTTTGTCCGTATGATATTTGCCTAATAGGCCTACTCTCTTTTGACTGTATTTAGTGTGTGTATGAAGTTTGAATAATAACTAAAAAAACGATTCAATTTGAAAATGCATCGTGAGAGAATCACCAAATCTAACAACATTTTGGGATATTTCTGACAGGTATGGTCTTATTAAACATTAAAAACACAATAAGAGCATGTTAATTAACAGTATTTTGATACATCACTCCCAAGCCGTGTGATTTTATAGGTTATCACACACAAAAATAACTAATATTAGAGCGCAGTCCATAATTTGGGTAATGGAGTCCTTCGTCTCTGTTCAATTTAGGTTTCAGATTTTGAATGGTTAGAGCCTCGGGTAGCATACGTTTCTTCCAATTGTTTGTGTTAGCAGAAATAATGTTTACATTGTCCCATAGGATGGAGTGATTGGGATGAAGGGGTAGGTGTTCAGCCACTGAACCGGGTAAACCTTAGAAAAACTCTGGTAAAAAAATTCTTATATATTTACAATTACTGAACTCATAAGGCAAGGCGTTAACAAAACAGAAACATTAGCACTAGAACTTACCGACACTGGTTCCGACAAAGCCACCGAGACCGAAGAGCTATAGCTCGGTGATATGGTTTGATCCACTGTTCCTAAGTGTGTAATACCTTGAAAGGTGGCGTTTAAATCCTGTTCAAAGAAAAAGAAAAGTCTCAGCTGGATTGCAATTCATATGTAGAGATTCAATAGCAGTTTTGCGACTTTAAACCCAGGCATATGATTCATTTAGTAAATCTTCAATTAATACAAGTGATATGATACAATTATTTCTCATACTACAGCCCCAGAAATCAAACTAATAGCCCGTGTGATAACAGAGGATATCACCACTAATAGTCCGTGTGAATAGGGCGATCAATTACGAAAAACACATGCCAAGGAGATAACTCCTGTTTTCTTTTCGAAACATTTGTTGCTTTGGAATTCTGAAATTAATTTATTTATGTTCTTGACATAAATTTAACGTTTATAGAAATATAAAGGAAGGTAGCCACCTGGCGTATTTTCATTTTGTGGGGACAGAAAACCTGCTGCTGCCGTACGGCCTTTGCAGTGATCGCACACGGTCGCCTTAGGGCTCACTGAGGTAGCCGTAGGTTTTTGACAAACACCAAGGTAGCCGCAAGGCCACCATACGGTCACTGAAGGTCTGGCTTAAGGTGGAATTATTGCGGCCAGCGCAATTTTGTGGGAGGACGCAAAAGCCGCACGGCAAACGCAATGCCACCATACGCCGTGGAACCGCTCTACGGAATGGCTACGGCGTGCCTAATTGCTACGGTGAACCTAGAAATTATAAAAGTCCACGCTATAATCCCACGCCGAGCCCTATGGCCTGTACAAGATAGGGATACCCCCTAGGGGTACCCTGAGGCCACCGCGATCATCTGCGGTCGCCGCATGTTTATTTCGATGTCGATGGCCCTGTCACCGTATCCTAGCCGTAGAGTAAATGTGACTAAGGCATAAGGCTCTGATACATTTTTTAATACTTACAGAATTGTCGTTCTTAGCAAACGGCCAATCTACATAAAATGAGGTTTCGAACTTATAATCGGGATTTTTATACCGATGATCGTGTAGCTGTCAGGTCTTATTAAAATATTTCTACCATAAGACCATGTAATTGTTTATTTAATGAAATTCTATCAAGTGGTAACAGATATATTTGTCTGCTTATACATAATTGCCAAATATGACAATATGGTATTCTATTGTATCGTCACGTGGTATAAAAGGACGGTTTTCATTGGATAACATAATTTATAGCCTAACAAGCCACAATAAAATGTAAAATTATTTACATGACCATGAGAACAAAGAGTTTAGTGTGTATCCAACTGAAGTCTAGGAGAAATGATCAAAATCTAACCCGCCCCAAATTTTGTCTTCGGGCAATGCATTGAATGTGTCACTCTTACCTTAAAAAATTCTTGAAATTCATCAAGTGTGAGAGTTTCCAATGCTTCTGTTACTTTAACGCCGTTAACCGGGACTCCGCCTTCACTGACGAAGAAATCAACTTCCACCTGGGAGTCATTCGTTATTTGACTTGTTTTTGTTATCTGAAAAATAAACATTGCCAAAAATTAAATAATGGTTTTGTTTATGTTTGATCTTCGTCTCAGCTTCTGTTATCCAAATTATTGCTTTTTGCAATTTGTTTTTTGGCATGTGTCAATCACCTAAACAGAAAAAGTTTTGGTGCTTAAGGGTATTTCACTTATACAGAGGTAGTGCGCTTCCAAAGAGTGGACAGCAACACACCCGCATGTGATGTGTTAAATACAAATGTTCTTTTGGCAAATTAATGTTCCTCCATAGCTGACAGCAAACGTATACTTCAATTAAACTTAAAGCGTAGTGTTGTAAAAAAAAATGGTTAAGTTGCTTTCTAGCACTCACAAAAAAATACTCGATTCAGTTGCATGTCTTAATTTGTTTTTATCTCGAACTTACTTGATCGTTCAGCGACAGATCAAAATGCATTAATTGACAACAATGATGTAACGCCCGTGAGCTTTTGAGAAATGTGTCTACAAATTGTTCATCGGCTTTTTATAATAAAATAATTATAAAATAATCCATTGTTTTTCGGCTAACTTAATATTTTATTACCTCTGGCAATCGAGGAGGTGGTTTTTACGAGGTTGCTTTCCACTGTTATAAGTCAGGGAACTGTGTGATGTGAACAATCCGTCGTCTTTTAAGTGAAACACCCTTGAGTACGACGTTAAACCCCAATCAAACAAACAAATAATATTTTATTTTCCTTTGATCCTTATAAAAGTATTAACAGCCTTACGTTAACTTGAACATCCGATTCGGTGAGTTGCCTCTTTCGCCTGGACAGAGACGATTGTTTTCTTCGCTCACCAGTTTTAAAGCTCTCCTCCAAAGCTGAAATGAAATAAACGAATTATCATTGAGATACTGCATTGGAAAATAATCCATTAAACACCCGCAGTTGAGCTTTGAAATGAGTAATGTAGTTTACGGTAGGCGTTATAATAACTTCAGCGAGACATTACATTCAGTATTTCGAGTATTGGCAAATACTCCAACGGGAAAGATGGTAAACTTATTAACCAGTTACAGAATTACTAACTGCTGCTATTTCCGCCGTGCATTTAATTAGGTGATTACATTTACCAGTTACACTGGATATATTCATGTTGCCTTGGTAGCAACATAGATAAGTGGCAACATAAGGCCAATATTTTAATTTATTATTATCTCACTGTGCAACCTCTTGACACATTTTGTCATACTTGATAATGCTTGATGTCCTGCGTTTATTTGATGTTTTCACTCTCTGTTGCCACTAGAGAGATCAATGTTTTGCTTCCTCTATAGGGCATGGCATAAGAGTTTATTGAACGTTTTAAGAGAAGTCCAGCCTTCAATTTTGTACTGTAAACTGTGTACGCAGAAAGTGGCAAGAACATGAAATTCGATTTTCGTTTCGGGTCCCCCAACTTTTGAAAATCTATATACCTTTGCTGGTGTCTATACATTGTCCCAAAAGTAAACGTTAAAATAATAGAAATCGTTGTTGAATCCCACGGGCTCCTCTTTCATGCTAGCATGATCAAAGGATCAAAAGATTCTTCACATCAACATTAAAATATAACAGAAATCTGGGAATAAATAGCAATCACGACCGTGCACAAAGGTACGATATAAATATTAAAAAGGAGGTTCGTCTATCGAGATTAATGAGCGGAATAAAGGATTTCATAAATGGTAAAAGCCTACCTGTTCTGTCCAAGAAATAAAAGCACAACATTATCTAGTTTATCACTTTATGGGACACAAATGGAGAAATTGTCAATTTGATATTACATCGAAATAGGGTAGTTAATTTTACTATTAGATAGTATGAGAAGTAAAAAATTCGTGCGCTTTCATTATGGCAGTGTCGACCAAGGGACAAATCGCACAAAACGACGCCAGTAATTTTACAAAATATATTATCAGCACGAGAACCTTGACCGAAAAAAAAAACTCTTATCGCAGATAACACAATAGTAATAGATCTTGGCAAATATTTAGGAGAAATAAATCAATTTCGTTTCTTTGTTACTATGATAACTGGCTTGATTGAAAGCCCAGTGAAGCTGGTAACTAAAATCTACGTCGCAGTAACATTCGGCTCCATTACCAACGATACTGGAGGCAACGTAAAATGTGTAAAATGGTCGGAACCTTTTTCGAGTTCTTTAATGAAATCCGTTGAAGATGGATCAAGGCCTGGAGGTAGTGGTATAGTTATCTCTAACACGTCAACTTCTATCTCATCACCAAATCCTCCTGGAATTTTAAGTTTGGTTGGAATGATGACTGGGACGAGTTTCTTATCAGTTGAATTATCTCTTAGGTCGACCGGAAAAGCTATCACAGTGTGTGAGAGATATTCCATCTGAGAATGAAACCAAAACATAATTGTCATTTTTTTTATATATAAAAAACGAATATCTTTATGGTTCTCTGTCGTCTATAAATATAAAGATAAATAAAACAGACACCAGAATGTCAATTATTTCAGATTTAAGACCTTTATATTTGATTAACCACTGGATATCTGTGTGTTCTCTATAGGCATTTGGAGAAAATGAAACATTATTTAAATGTATATAACTTGACAGGACATAGAAGAAGTCGACACACACATAGAATATATAACCGGGAGATTTTTCTTAATGGAGAATTAGAGAGGACTCTTTACTCGAGTCATGGTATGTGTCAATTCATACAAAGAATTTTAACAAACAGTGAAGGATACCTTTATTCAACATTTCTTTTTTTAATAAATCAAACAGTTTAAGTCATAAATGTCTCACTACATTAGTACGCTTTAGATGCGGCTACCATGGTCTCAATATAGACACCGATGGATATAATAATAATCCAAGATACCAACGCCTGTGTAAATGATGTCAATCAGGCCAAAGAGATGACGATATCATTTTTTATTACGTTGTGACTAATACTTAAAACTAAGATGGACACTATTTGGTCGACAATTCAGTTTATGACCATACGTTAGAAAATTTGAGTGTTTAGTCAACGCAAGTACAACGAAAAACAACGAAAACACAGAATCTATCTTAATAGTACCTTCCTAACCTCTTCGACTTCAAAAATTCATAATCGCGTGCATTAATGATTATTTGGGTAATGCCGACTAATAAGCCTATTTTATTATTCACCAAGGATTTATATAGGTGTCAATTTATAATAATATCAGATCTGCGATGTCCTATCAACGAGATAAAATAAAAGTCTAAACGACTTTATCGAGGCAATGACGGGTTGATATCCCTCTAATTGCCTCTTAATTGGGGATTGGCGTTGTATGGAAAAGTGTTTTCAATAACTTGAGTGCGTGCCAGCTTATCGGTTGAAGGAAACCACCCTCGACGTCACTGGCAATAAACAAGACATGTTAGGAAATTCAGAAGAATAGCGAAACAAAGAGACCAATAGTAACAAAGTAACCCATTTGATTAAAACCGGACGCAGGCTTACCTCCATGCCTTACGTACAACCCGCTTTGTGATAAACCTAGTACCATTTTGAATGTCTAAATGTAGTGATATCCGCTAAAACGGCGTAAATTGTGCGGTCATAGCAAGACAAATTACAGCTGTATAAATACACCGGGACTATGCTTTGACATAGGCCTATATTTATAACATGGCTATTGTCCTGTCGGAACATCCTTCGACACTTTCCGTACCGGTACAGTTATCTCGGAGGTGAATGGTAGCAATAATATTACACGAAAACGTGTAATGTTAACCTTCGGATATTTTGTGCGCATGCAAGGAAATCAACCAAATTACTCCGCGGACGAAACAAGCCCATTTTTCGGGTTAAATCACATTTAAACAAAACACTGTTTCTTCCTTATGAATGACGTGTCGCAAATATTTCAAATTTCATCCACTGTAACTATTTTAATAAAAATAATATGACGTCATCGGAGCTATGGCAAGCCGTTTTATCACTTTTTTCCTTATTCTACCTATGTACAATTCTTTTTCACATATGTAAAATTCTTTTTCACATGTGTAAACTAAAGTCATTTATTTTACATATGTGAAAAAGAATTTTACATATGCGAAAAAGAATTCAACATATGTGAAAAAGATTTCCACATACGTTGAATTAAGGTTTATTTTACATATATCGAATTCTTTTTCACATATGTTGAATTGTTTTTCACTTAAGTGCATTTTCTTTTAAACATATTTTATATATGTGACATTGTTTTTCACATATGTTGAATTCTTTTTCGCATATGTGAAATTCTCTTTCACATTTGTAAAATAAATGACTTTATTGAACATATGTTAAAAATAATTTTACGTATGTGAAAAAGAATTCAACATATCTAGAATAAGGATAAAAGTGATTAAACGGCTTGCCATATGTTAAATTGGTGGAACTCTTTTGTACATATGTGAAATAAAAACATCGAAGCCAACAAATACAGACTTCTTCCTTACAGCCTCGATTTGGCGGCAAAAAATTTGCTCCTAAACTACAATCTGTTCAGAATCACATCCTTCCAAGCATTTGTTATTTTCTGGCGAAGAATAAACCACGGAAAACTACATTTCTGTAATAGGCCTACAATTGCGACAGATTCCGCAGTGAGCATTACCGCGTCTGATTCATCGGGAAAATAAACCGATGTAGACTACTATAAAAAAAATACTGAATAAACCCATCGCGGGTTATAATATATTTTTATTTGTTACCGTAATTGGCATTTTTCATAATAGAAAGTATGGTTTTGTGTTTCAGCCGTTGTTAGGCTCTTAATATATGCGATTGTAAGTCGCTATTCGACTTTTGGCAGTCTGCGCTATGCTTTTTTGTTGCTGTAATCTCGCTGCAGAGGGGCCATTTCCTTATCAACTGTGTCGACTTGGGGAGTGTGCCCTGCAGAGGCTTAACTTGCACAGTATGTGCTTTTGCTTAGATTGTCAGTGGAATACACTCCTGTCGTCTTTGCATTCGTCTTGGAAAGTCTACGCAAGACGATAGGAGCAAAAACGAAGGTTGGATACGGTCCTTTGTTGTGGGGAGAAATCGTTTCTAAGTAGTTTTGGTATTAAAGCGGAACTCTTTTGTACATATGTATGATACAAGTTTATTTTACATAAATGAAATTCTTTTTCACATATGTGAAATAGTTAGGTTCATGTGTTTTATTTTACTTATGTGAAAAAGAATTTCACATATGTTGAAATGAATTGTACATATGTTGAAAAAATGTTTACATATGTAACATAAACTTCTATTTTACATATGTGAAATTGTTTTTCACTTCAGTGGAAGTCTGTTTAACATAAGTAAAAAAGAATTTATAAATGTTAAAAAGAATTGTACATAAGTAAAATAAAAGCAGAACTAATTCGACATATGTAGAATAAAGGAAGAAATTATAAAACGGCTTGCCAAACGGAGCTACATTATTATTAAATTACTCACAGAGTACAAAATTTGTATTACTTGCAACAAGTCCTACATAAGACAGGAACAGTGTTTTGTTCAGATGTGATTTTACATCTGTAGCTTCCTCTTGTTAAGACGACGGATGGTATTGCATTTCACCAAATTCCGTTAAACGGAATGGTTGTTATTACATAATTTTAGCATATTCATGCCTGTATGTGTTGTGAACACGATAAGTAGAGAATAAATTCAC
>JAQQZZ010142250.1:0-13068 GCA_030265115.1 Mopalia vespertina | reverse complement strand
TTGTTTGGTAGACAGTATACAATGTGATTCAGAAAATGTGATTTACCTCATAACTTGTAAAACGTGTCTGCCACAATTTTACAGCAAAAATCCACTTCGGATTCGAGCCAACAATTTCTTGTACTTCCATTAGGTTACAACTCATATCTCCAATAGCTGAACATTCCTCTCTCCCTGCTCATTCGGTTAAAGAGCGGGTCGAGCTTATGCCAATTGAAACAAACTTAATTATTTCCACTGAAGAAAAATTTATTAGAATAAAACTTCCCAAGCGATGTATCAAGTGGGTTTTAATTGGGAAAAAGTAAACGGGTCTAAAAAAAAAAATAATAATTTCCAATGTGACGCACATAGCACACCGTTTTCTAGTCTCTCTTATACAGGAATATAAGAGAAACAAAAATGTTATGGGCATATTGGTTCGAATGAAACTCCCCCTAAATCGGACAGCTTGCATATATAATTGATTTTGTTAATTGGATAAATTCGTTTGTTATTAATACAATCTAAAATACTAGTTTACAAGTTGATTTACTCTTAACCCATACCGAATATATTGTTTGTTACATATTTATCACATATTTTGTATACCATGTTAATGGTATAAAAGTCTATCTCTATCTCATCTCTCGAGATTTTAACCGATTGATTGGTGTTTTACGCCGTGGTTTAATAAGGATACTTCGCTTGTATGACAGCGGTGTATTCCAACAATAACTGACACTGGCACAACCAAGATGTGAAGCGTGTCCATAATGTTGGAAAGTTAATTTCTCTCCAGCCCTAAGTAAAAACAGCATTGCTACTCTTCAAACAAACTGTCCTTAACCAAAGGGCGACATCTCTCAAGATATCTGTAGGATACTCATAACAACTTGACATTAAGATCTATCTTAAACCTTGTCCAGGCGTGTTAATCTAGAAATGAGATGATTCATCGGTTTTAATAAATTGACACTCATTATTTCTTTTAAAAACACAACAACTCAACAGTAGTAAACATGATGTTTACTACTGTTAAGTTGTAATGTATCCCGATAATATACTGTGGAACTTAGGATATACTATGATATGTAGTAAAGCTCAAATAGAACCAATACTGTAATTTAATAGTTTTCTCACTCTGTAATGGTGTGAGGTTAGTAGTTGACATAGATGACGAGAATATGTAAGCTATATACCCTTGAATACCAGGCTGGGCTGTCTTCATATCGACGAATTGACATGTTTATCAGTTAGCCAATGTCTTAAGCTGCGATGCAGAAATTGTGGTAACTCTGATCTGGTGTCAAAAGTTTCTCTTTAACAGTATGTTAAAATGAAACAAAAACTGTCTGAGCCGTAGAGCTAAAAGTAACATGTGTGAAACTGGACCAGGGCATGTATCTCCAATAGCTGCATATTGATCCCATGCCGGTCTGGGACATCTGTACCAAGAACCTGATATGGTCCATCGGGTTGTAATTCGCCCACATCCCTATGTCAGCGTGATTTATCTCCAGAAGTAAATATAATGGCATTTACTAGTTCTATTTTACGGGTTAAACACGCAAGCCCTGCTCCCTTCATCACATTGCCATTATATTCAACAACATTAGGCTAAAAGCTAAGCCAACAATACCGACCTAATGTGTCAGCACAAAAGAGGTTTCAATTCTGGCAATTAATCAGACATCTTTAATGTGTTACAATCCCCTTAGTAACATACCTCTCACTCATGTTGTGGTAATTGATTTATCAGGCTTTCTACGAATCTTTTCAGTCATCTTTAGCTAAATACCGCTAGCCACATTAAAGCCGACCCACGACTATCAAATAACAAACTGGTCGCTGTGTTTAAACTCCCTACCAAGAGGGGTTTATTGGCAGTCAATGGAGTCGGTTCGACGCAAATGGATTTACTCTGTAGGATCTCTTCCATCTAACAGCATATTGTCATTTGAATCTAAGCTATGTGTGGTCAGTGGACAGCGATTTCTTGATAATCGATTACGGTTAGCATAGTTCGTGCAAGGTTCATAATATGCAAACGGCGGTGCAGTCACAGATCCACGTTCAGTGCCGACATTCGAGACACCAAGACGTTTGCTCCTTGAAATTGAATCTTGGCCTATAATAAGAAACTCATTCTGATCGAATATTCGTTTCTGGTTGCAGAAGACAGACACCCATGTTCACCATTCTCATAATGAAATCCAAACAAAATCTCCATTAGGCTAATAGGGATTAAGATCCAATGAATGAATCAAGACTTGGTGAATAGAAGAGTGCAATTACCTTCTCGGACAACTAAAATATAATGGTATTTACCAGAAATATTAGCTTAGAATTCAGGTGGCGACCAACGTTTATCCCACTGGAGCAACAAGCGCTGAATCAATATTGTGAATAAGTTAAATACATTGTCACAAGAAGGAACAATTCTTTTAGAAGAAATGAAAACACTTCTATGGTTTTATTGGTATGCAAGACGATTACTGGTGGTTGATGAACTCAAAGACTGTAGAGTATCGTTATTGGGTGATTGAATAGGTGTAGGGGAGGGAACTAGTGGGTAATGTCTGTTAAGTCCTTTGATTCATTTCCCAAGCTATGTACCTTACTTAAAGGAATTCTTATGAGCGATAAATGTTCAATGAAAATCTATTAAAATATAGCTAATTATTGTCGGTAACTTGCCTGATTTGTCGATATCGATATTAAATAAATTGAATTTATCATCATCGCTTTTGAATTATATCGATCCCGAAATATCGATAGATAATATATCGACGCAAAACCAGTAAATTGAAATCAGAAGTATCAGGTCCCTTTTTTTAAAGCAGATCGTTCGTCGACGTTCGTTTTTTGACATCTATGATTCATTAATCTTTATGTATACGCTAATTATAGATATTAATGAAAGAATCGGCAGTATAATACATAAATAAACGAAAATTATGTATTCATGTCCATATCAATTCTGTTAACATCGAAGATTCTGGAGTAAATGTTAATTTGGCCGTACACCAGAAACAGTCATGCCAGTTTCTTACTCTACATCAATAGAGCAGACCATTGTATACCTACACTCTGTCTTGTGAACAATATATTTTTTTACACGGTACGTGTGTAACTTTTCCTGGGCCACAACGGAGAGCAGCACTTTGACTAACTGTGCTATCAAGACTAAATACAGTTCTTATTTTATTTTAATTAATAAGTTTTTTTTACAGGCGATGTTCGACGTATATTTCGACTATGGATGCTTCTGCCACTACGCGAGGCAAATAACACAGGTTTTCAGATTGACAGTGATTAATTGGTCATTTCCTCAGAGATAAAAACTTCAGACAAATTCCCACTTTCATAGAAATGGAATCGATATCGGTGTGATCTGATATCTTTGCCTTACGACTTCATTATCGTTACTTGTATTTCATTTCTCCACATTCTAGCTTGGTTGAAAATAAAATGACCTTGTTATATCAAATAGTTTCAGTGCGTCTAAGTAGAGTGTTTTTATAGCGTTGATATGTATCCGATAAAACCACATCTGGAGTTTACGTCCGTTAAGAACAAAAACAAGTACATACCTTGTCATTTTTATTATTCTCATTTGTTTTGTACTCGCACTGTGGATCTAAAGTTGGTGCCCCTCCCTCCGCATTCAGTTTTGGCAGGCTCACGGAGGCCCCTTATTAGATTATAATTGAACGATAAACATTTATATTTTCTTCTTCAAAATCGGTCAATTATCTGACCAGTTGAACTTTTAAATGTTGAGTTATTATGTATGTTTTTGTTGAATACGGCATAAGTTAACATTGCTAATGAATCAATTCCAATTAATATGGTCCTTTGCAGGTGTGTTTTTAGATGCAATTATCTTTGAAAAAGGTTCCAAAGCATTTATTGCAAAAAGACAACCGTTCCACCCATCGTTTCGGATGTTCACTAATTCGTTTATACTTAGAGCAATGAATGTGGTATTCCACCATTCAGCTGGACTGTAGGTCAATTGTGTGCTCTTTACAATTCAGCGTAATCCGGCTTCGCTCAGTAAAAAACATATCGACTCCCAAATTTTCTTTTAAGCGGTCAATCCGTCTTCATACATATCCGAAAAGGCACGATGGCAGAAACCATAAATGTGAATCGCCAAGCTGTCACCTGATGAGTGGTCAATTTATTAGTTACTGGCCTAGTCAGATCTATGCTCAGGACTAACGTTTTAGGTACAAAGACGTGTTTCTTAAAATCAAATCTTGTCAACAACAATGAGCCCATTTGGATTTAACACTCATTTTAAATACAGAAGACCGACTACCGTGAACATTCTACACCAGAAGTTTAATGAAATCCAAACAAAATCTCCACTAGGCTAATAGAGATATGCATCCAATGAGAGAAAATAGACTGAGAAATATAAGAGCTAAATTGTTCACAAACAACTAAAACATAATGATATTTACACAATTTACTAAATTAGCATTAAGGTGACTGCTAACGTTGGTCTACAAGTGTATACCCTCGTGTCCATTGACATTATATTTAAACAAGCACATTTTCAGGACACAGCTGTCATTCTTTGTTCTACCATTTTTAAGTAACCAATGACAGTTATAACTTTTTACGTATTTGTACTAAGTAACCAATGACAGTTATAACTTCTTACGTATTTGTACTAAGTATAACCAATGACAGTTATAACTTCTGTTACGTATTTGTACTAAGTAACCTATGACAGTTAAAACTTCTGTTACGTATTTGTACTAAGTAACCAATGACAGTTATAACTTCTGTTACGTATTTGTACTAAGTAACAAATGACATCGCTCACATGACAGGTAGATATAAATCGATTCACTTAAAGACATGAGACACAACACGCCTCTGATTTCAAACAGAAAAAAAGAGAAAAATTAGAGAAAGAGAAATTAGTTTTTTGTACCGAAGCATTAGGCAGAGCGCTATAAAAATTATCAAACTCTTAGTATAGATTGATAGTTTATTTCTAACTATCATTGTAAGTATAATACCATTGTATATATCTGAAATGGAGATGCCAGAAAACTTGTGTTCCTGCTTTTTTAGCTGTATGTTGATCAAAATAAGTATCTTTAGTAGTAAAGGTAAACACATAAGAAAGAGAACACTGGATGTTTCTGTCAGTATGTGAGACAAATGACGCAGCTGTTGTTTTGGCAGTGATCAATTGGTCATTTCCAACAGGAGGAAAAAAACTCACTTCTATAAATCAATAATGGTTGGATCCCTTATCATTGGTCTACGTCTTTGATAAGGTTACTTGCAGTTCCTTTCCCCGCATTGTGGATAGGCTGAAAATGAATCTGCCTAGTTGGTGAGTTGTCAACATATTTACTGTATGTCGTTTTGAGGCTGTCGATACGTGTAATTTCAGTTCCAGTGGAAAAAACATCGGGTTTTTTAACAGAAAAATATTTATACATATTCTTATGTTCTTTGTATTAACAATCTACATAATTTCAGTGTGTTATTTCGTCAAAATGACAGTAAAAGTAGTTGTTGACCGATTCAGCTGTTGATTTTCAGAATAATAGCTTAAAAACTAACGAATGGCGTCATGGCTGATGCGGACAGGTAATAAGGCACATTGAGACGAGGGCGATTGAATTACGACTAACATATAGAGTTTCATTCTTAAAAACCTTTTTAACACCATTAAGATGGTATTGTGGAACATTGATAAGGAATAAAATCTAAAGCTCTGCATATGTGCGCTTAAGCATGTAGTTAATTTTAAAACATGTACGAAGAAATCGCTGGAAAAGGAAAATAATCTCGTCCAACATTTTCTGCTATTCATTATATTGTTTTACAATTGAGAGCAATGTCCGTGGTATTTGACTATTCAGCTAGACTTTATATCAAGTATGTCTTCTTTCCATTTTGCACTTTAGCGTAATTGAGTTTCGTGTAGTAAAAAAAATCGATGCTTAGAAAGTCTTTTAAACTGTCAATTCTTCTTACAGACCTTTAAAAACAGACACAATGTCAAAAAACTCTATATAAGATTAGTCACACTGTCGCCTGTTAGATTTAGTCCAGTTCGTAAAATGAGCACTACTAATGCAAAACATTACTTGTTTTATTTTAAAGTGTGTACGCAAATTTGTTTTGCACAGAAAATAAACAATATCGAAAGGAATCAACATAATTTAGAGGATAAAGTTTAATGTGGAGACGAATGCAGATTGGTACAATGTTTTCCAAAGGACTATAGATTTCGATTGAAAAATGCTGGTTACTGGTATACCAACTCACATATATATAATCTGAAAAACTTAATCTCTATAGCTCGACAAATGTTCTTAAAATGAAGTAGTATGTTCTAACATTGCGTAACTGTAACTTACTATGTTATTACATGTATGTGCATTGGAAATCAATATTTATGGCTGCATAAAGTGTATATTTTACGCTTTATGTCTGAGGCAAAATATTGCACAAACTGGGAATGTATTATATTGGCTGAACATGATGGAACGAAATCAATTGACTCAAAGATGTGAGACAAAATACGCCTCTGAGTTAGATTACACAAAAAAATGAGAGACAAATTGTAGTCGATTTAATTTTAAACATTTAAATAAAAAGCAAAGTTTAAGAAAACGTAAAAAAATCTTAGTATAGATTCACGCTTTATTTCTAACTATCATTCTGGTCATAATGTTATTTAATATATCTGCGATGGAGATACTTGAAAACGTGTGTTCCTCAAAAGTATTGCAGATTTTCAACATGCCATTTAAGTCGTATCTGGATATAAAAAAAGTATCTATCCTGATGGAGAACACTGGATGTTTCTGTCATTATGTGAGACAAATGACCTAGCTGTTGCGATGAAAGTGATCAATTGGTCGCATCCAGCTGGACAAAAAATATACACATTTTCACAGATCGATTAAAGTTTGATTCCTTATCATCGGTTTGAGACTTTCATAATGCTACTGGTGCGGGAAATGTAGACACAGTAGATACGTGTAATGCGAGTTTCAGTCGAAAAACATCGGGGTTTTATGAATGGAAAAAATGTATACACCATAAAATGCTTTTTTATTAGTGATGTCCTTTTATCTGGCTGTTATGTCGTCACAACGACAGTAAAAGATGTTGACAGACTCAGATTTTCTAAATAATGGCTTAAAACCTAACTCATGGTGTCATGTTATGAACGGAAAACAGTGTTATAAGATGTGCAAAAGGGCTATTGAATTACGATTGAAAGATAATAGTTTCATTCTTAGCTTCATTTAATTTCTTGAATTAAAAAAACATCGATACTCAGATAGTCTTTTAAGCTGTCAAGTCTTCTTTTTACATATCCTAGAAGACAGACATAACGTCAAAAACAATGTATGTTATTAGTCAAGCTTTCCCCTGTAAGGCTTAGTCGAGTGCCTGAAACGAGCTTTCCAAATACAAAAACGTTACTTGGTCAATTTTATCAATAATAGCTTAAAACTAACGAATAACCTAATAATATGGACATGAAACCGTGGTATAAGATGTAGAAGAAGTCTATTGAATTACAATTAACACATAGAATTTCGTTTTAAAATTCTTTTTAAAAATCTTTTTAAAAAAGGCATTGGGGAACATTGCTAAGGAATAAATCTGATGTACTGCGCTGTGTTTTGGCATGTAGTGAATTATAAAAAGCTGTTAAAAACATAACAATCTGATCCAACCATTTCCTGTTTTGCCCTTCATCAAAATTTCTTTTGTATTCGTCAATTCAGTTAGATTTGAAATGAAGTACGTGATCTTAACATTTCACACATTAGCGGAACTGAATTTCGTGTAGTAAAAAAATCGATTCTCAGATAGTCTTTTAAACTGTCAAACCTTCTTCTTATAGATCCTTAAAGAACGACACAATGTCACAAACAATGTATGTGACTAGTCAATTTGTTGATTCTAAGGCTAAGTCGAGTGCTTAAATTGAGTTTTCTGGAACAAAAACATTAGTTGGTAATTTCTATAGTGTGTATGCACATTTATTTTGGACAGAAAAATTTAAGGGAATAATTCAACAACATGTACAAGATAAAATGATACCGGACTCATTTTAGAAACATGGAAACGAAAGGTGTAAGGCGAAAGGCACTCAGAATGCAGGCAGAATTTTCAGAATATTCTTTGAATCTCCAGGAATATACCAGTTATTTTCATTCGGACGAAAATCAGGCTCATTCTGCCTCTAGTGTGACTAGGGCTTGATAATGGGCTTATAATTTATTTTTCAATATCAACCCCCGGGATAGAGCAACTTATAACACCGGGTTAAATTGTCCGTTAACCGACATACAGTTTTTTTATAAGCTCCGATACTACAGTTAGAACTAGCTAATTTTGAGTCGAGATTTCCATATTATTATTATACGACCCGAGGAAATAGCGATCTCTGAGGATTATGCTTAAACTTTTATTTTCAGGATGACTGTAGCACATACCAACCTAGCCTGTTCACGAATTTTACTAAATCCTCTCCAAGGTACCATGAAATGCGGACAACGTGTCATTACCATTCATAAAAACTACATAGCAAGGGGAGTCAGCAGGCAGACTCCCGAAGTTAGTGTTTATTGGTTATTTTGATATATGATTTAATATCGAATATCCTCAATGACGGCTGGCAGAGATTAATTCTACGGTTACTAAATTTGGACGAAACACATAAAACATGAATCTCCACACCTAAAGACAACGCTGGAAACAGTAAAAGTAAATGAAGTTTTTTTACCGTGCTCATGGGCATCCCACCTATATGCCAAGGCAGTACAGAGTTCTATTAACACCGCCATGAAACATAAACAGATGTCTATGTTGGTAAAATAATATTCATCCGGTTCTCCATATAAAATCCTGAATGACTTGTCTCATAACATAGAGGCAGAGTTCTGTATCTCTAATATTCTATCACATTAAGAACCCCGACAGAGTTAGAGTGTTCATACATGTGTAATTTTCAAGTTTTTGCACTTACCGGCTACTGTGTGTTCAATTCATATGGTGAACTCAAATTTGATATACTGAACTTTCTGACACGGGAGACTATCATATTGGCTTATTGTGCTGCCCAGACTAAATAAAGTTATTATTATTACACATTTTAAACGCCAAAGGCGACATGAAATAGACAAGTAGCCTTGTTTAAAATGCGGGAATACGGTTCAAGTATCTGTGGCCAGTCAGTGATTGTAGACTTGACATTTTAGCAGAAGGGCCAGTAACTTCCACTGCCTACACAAAACAGAATGCTCTTAAAAAGATAAATCTGATGGGCCTACTAAAACTAAACAATCATGTAATAATACTAAATTCAAGATTGAAGCTCCGCATAGAGATCCGATACGGAGCAATCACACACTTTACGACTTTTTGACGCTGTAGCTAACCAGAACACGACCCTTCGCCAACTGGCCTCAGTGGCTAGGACATTGGTCTCTATTCCCAAATTGCCCAGTGCAAATAACGTTAAAAGTCCCTTCATTTAATAGATGTCTGTCGTGTAAAATATGACGTACATTTCAGTATCAGGTTTTAGGTTACCGTTTATGTTCATTTAAGTGATAGGTTTAGGGTGACGTTGAAGGTCAAGGTCAGTATTTTTGTAAACCCAGATTTTTCTTACTTAATGGTTGATTGTGTTGGGCAAACTGGTGCTCATTGGTCGACTGACCAGTATTGGAACTGTAAGCTGGCAATGAAACTGATTTTGTAGCAGTTTTAAGCCATGCATACACGTTTTGACATTTATTTTACGAAGACTTACAGTTCTAAAACATATTTTGAATGTCAGTGTAGACATGTTCCAAATGTTTAACGATTACATTCATTTCCTTTTTTATCTTGTACCATTCATCGTATACTGTTTCGTATTCTCATAGTCGATTCTGTCATAGAGATTTGGCCGCTCGTCTACACATGACCTTTATATTTTGGTTCAATTTTGGATCGCGTGTTACAAGTGCTTATCCCCTAAAAGCCAGACATCTGCATGTCACGAGTCACTGTCGAAAATTGTTCAATGTTTTGAAGGCAAAACATTGTCACGTGATTGAAAGTTATTTCCAGCTCATTTTGAAATACAGTAGGAGCCCATTTCACTCGATATATCGATCAAGGCGCTGACAAAACGGCAACTCCGAATGCATATAGTAGAATGAACTTTTTATCCTTTTTTGTTTTAGACTTAATGAAGATATATTGTAATATGGGACCCGTTGCACAAACCGGTATTAGCTTACGTAAATACCATGACGATCGGAATAGACGACATAGTGTTACCATGAAAGTTACCAGGATCGTTTTGTGAAGAGAGCCCCAAGACGTTGAGATGCACGTCGCAATAGACCGTAGGGCTCTGGTACGGTATTAAATATTTCACAAACGAGAGATAGACCGTCTTCACTTTAGCGGCATTAGCCGTTGTAATAAATCGAAGTGAATGCTTCAAACAAATGCTGATAAATACATTCCACACATTCCACGCGCCAAAGCAACGGACAGATTGAATGCGAGGGAACGGTGAGGAGGAAGTATCTAAGGTAAATTCGAAAAAATATTGTCTGGGTGAAGGGGTAAATCAAAACAGACTAGATAAAGTGCTGGAAAGGATCGATAGTCGTTTCATTACTCTATATGTTGTCTTATTCGAATATTTTATTACATTCATAAGATAAAGTTTATGTTGTTTTCCAACATATCGTTGTAATGAAAGCTTCAGTTGTTTAAGGCTGTTGATATTTAAAACATTTTGTTCGCGCCAAAGCCCCTTACACCCGGATGTAACATGACGGTTGCTATGTGTAGAATATATCTTTTCACAAACAAATTCTATTAACACGCATATTGGTGGCTTGTGTAGATACATCAGCTTATCTGTCCTGTTTATATACACCTAAAATCCGTGTTAAACGCGCAGTTAGAATACAACGTCAAACGAACGCTGAAACATGCTCACATCGAACTGTTATTTAAATTAATATAATCTCTCACTTTACCACAAATTAACATTTGTCTGCACTCAAGGTGTATTTTTTGCAATTCTGTGTGCTTATACATAAGTGTAATATGAATTTAAACAACAGATGTGATCAAATAAGTCCGCTTTTTACAGTTGTTTGGGCGAAAATAATAAATAAGTCTGAAATAGTTGCAATTCAACCCAGTATAGTCCAAATCGATCCTCCGATCTGGACAATGTTCTTGACTGCACTGCGACCAAACGCTATTTATGGTAAATACAGTATTTGTAACTATTTGTTTTATTTTATGTTGTGTTCTGTATTGTATTGTATTAAAGACTAGCCGTGTAGGTTTTTGACTCATGTGTGATAGTCCTCCAGTTGAAAGCTCGACTTTGTGATCCGCTTCAATGTCATACGGTAAGTTTTACACTTGGATTAATCCGAGTGTACTGGGAAACGGTAAACTAGACATATTTTCATGTTATAACAAATGTACACGTACTTACTTTTTTGTCTCAACAATGTGTGGAGATGGTCAGAATACAAGTTGTTAAATTGACCCAAATGATTTTTGTTTCGAAATACCGCAATGTTGAAAAGTCACACATCAAATCGATTTCAAGACATAAACGGCGTATCCTCAGTCCTATTAACAAGCATATGTTCTTTATTTAGATTTGATGCGTTTTACTGAGTCTTTTTTTGACTGATGTTTTTGGATATATGTGCTGAACATTAAATATAAGCCTGACCAACCTGTCTATGTACACGAGTGGACACTAACTTTCTCATATAATGCGTTTAATTTTACTGTGGCCAGAGCACTAGTAATTTAAATCCTATATTAGATGACGTCATTCCATGTTGAAGGCCTATATATCTAATCTCGATTAGTGGTTTAATCTGCTATTAGCGATAATCTCGGTTTTGAGCAACCAACCCCTGGACAATAAAATCTTATACGGAGTTCCTAACCAGACGAGTCCATGACAAACATGCCAAAACGACACTGCAGTAGATATTTTTTGTTGCCACTCAGGAAAAAGTATCGCTGGGAGACATTCTTCCTTGAAAACTGAAATTTAGTTCAAACAACTTATTTACTGTTGCTTATCTATTGTACTCATGGCCACGTGTACTGGAGAGACGCATATGAATTGCTTAGATATCAAATTCCTTGGCACCGGGAAGACTTTTCAGTACATAATCACTGTAGCAAAGAGTAAGCGTGAATATCATTTCGTCTGGGACACAAAAGATATCCAGAAAACTTAATGGCAGTCTTAATAATGATGTATCTCATCTCCGTAATAGAAACGTCCGACACAAATTCTATGAAACAGTCAATAAGCAGTTTAAGTACTGTGGATCAGTTTTATGGTGGTGTGTGAAGGACATTCATTTTACTCTTGACATAGAGGTCTTCGTGAACCGTAAGTTTTCCGTCGGTGGATTGTATCTGTCGTGGATGGCCGGATGGGTGGCTGTAATCTACTGGTACTACTTTTACGTACACATGATCCATTACAGCATTTAATACATCACAGGAAACAGGCTGTTGACAGGCATCGCATTGACAGAACACGAATTTGTACAGTCTGTGTGTAACGTGTATTTAATTACAGATATTCAGTAACTCTGTTTAATGTGATGAGGGTTGTATAGGCCAAATAGGTTTTACTCTGTGGAGAGCTAGGTCGATATCCTCCCGGAGCATAAAATCAAACTGTCATTACCTTAGTATTTAAAACGACGTAGTCAGTATGCCTCACCAGATAAATTTGAATTGGTACTCTTTAACAGGGGGTAAGGGAAAAATAACAAAGTAAAGTACTGTAACATTTGTGCTGTCTGCGTCTTTGGAGAGAAAATCTTGTAAGAAATTAAGTGGCTGACGAAAATAATATCAAGCCTTACATTTTCACGCGAACGCTCGTTCAGGTTACGTGAAGGTTACCCAGTTTCGTTTTCACGCGAACAATCGCCGTTAACGTACGGTAAAATTTGTCCGGCGGCTAAAATTAGTTGGCAGCGGCATCGTATCAGACCGATATTAAATCAAGTTACT
>JAQQZZ010142239.1:0-13069 GCA_030265115.1 Mopalia vespertina | reverse complement strand
TAGCATTTCCCATTTCTCCTCCGCATATAGCCTAGGGATGACGGATTTGTTTGTTTCTTTGATTAGGGTTTAACGCCATACTCAAGGGTAACAGACAGAGGACTTATGAGCAATAGCATTTCCCATTTCTCCTCCGCATATAGCCTAGGGATGACGGATTTGTTTGTTTCTTTGATTAGGGTTTAACGCCGTATTAAAGGTTATATCACTCACATGACAGCGGGCCAGCCCAATGGGTGAAGGAAACCACCCTCAACGCCACTGGCAACAAACAAAGACAACACAGGACAGTCAAAGGACATAATACAAAGACATCACAAACAGATCGGCTTCACATCGCACTTTAGCTCTGAGAACACCAGGGCAACAGGAGGCTCCCTCCCAACCCTCCACCTAGGGATGACGGACAAAAAACCCTTCATAATATGGTATGGTATGCTAAGGCAGTCTCTGTAAGCAGTGTATTTACACCTGAAATTCACAATACCAGGTGAGCGCATCATATAGTCTTCATATACATGTAGGTCCACAGAATTTCGTCAAAATAATTTATGATGGTTTTGTAGTTATACTCAGGACAATGGAAATTACAGATGACAGAACTCTAAAAATAGTCAGACAAAAAACCAGTCCTCACAAGAGCAGTAAGAGTCACGATATAATTAACTCGTTTTAGTGGCATTTAGAAGCAGTTATATAACACGATTCTATTCTATGGATTTCAACTTCAAACTATATTGTGTTATTTCACAATATAATTATTATATGTCAAAACCAAGTATATTTTGTAAAGATCAGCTACCTGTATTAGCTGTTGTTTTCGTACCAGGTGGTGCCACCTGGAAGCAGATTAGGTCAAAACTGTTCACACGATCTACATCAGTGCTAGCCTCAGGTGACTATGAATGTAATAACAGAGCTGTGCATATGGCATAATTCCTCTCACCCAACCGGCTCTACAAAATAGCTGCAAGTCTAAAGTTTTTACTGGCTTTTGAACAAAAAAAAAAATGTTTTTTTTTTTTTAATGTTTTTCGGTCACGCAAGCATCTTTGTTGGCTGCCAGGGACCACTCCCTCACACTCCAGACCTGTGAATTCGCGAATTGAGTCGGAGAAAGACCGAGAGCGAATAACGTGAATTTTTACTCACGTGGAATGGATTTTAATCTTAAAAAATATTAATTTATCATTAATATTTAAATATAACAAATTTAATCAGTTTTATTTAATATCTAGTGTTTTGTACGTCTACAAAAAAAAATTTAAAAATCCTGCCTGCCTGGCCCAATTTTTTTTTTAGGCCTTATGTGAAGCTGTGACACAGGGGTATTTTAGCCTTTTCAAATTAAAGCACATGCACTTTCAAAGTGAAATACATCCAGGATTGAGGGTATTTTGTTTTTGGGAACCGTCATAAGGCTTTGTGAAACTATCCTAATGACACTGAAGTAGCAGAAATATGGCGTACACAGAATTCTATATGTTCTTTCAGTAAATCTGAATATCTAGTTCATGGAAAACACATAGACAGGAGTGTTTGTTTGTTTGATTGGGGCTAAACACGGTACTCAAGGGTATTTCACCTATATGACAAGGGACTGTCCACTTCACACTGCTCCTTAGGAAACCTTGTAAAAACCACCTACACGATTGACGGAGCCACATCGTGTGACTAACTCATAAACCTGAAGGTGGAGAGCCAGACGTAATCCTGTGAACAGTAAGTCGAAGTAGGATTAGTAGGTGCACATGCTACCACTAAGCCACGCCCGTGGGCCCACATACATGTAGACAGGAAGAAAAGGATCCCCAGAACAGCCAAATAATGATTTGTGCACTTGAAGTTTTCAAAGACATCACAATGGCAACATAAAACATTTGACATATTTTTTTAATAACCATACTTAAAGTTTTTTCACTCCAAAAGGATTACCTGCCAAACAGTTAAAGGAAACCACCCTCAGTCACTAGCTACAAACATGGAAAGAGACAACAATCCCGAAGA
Organism: Mopalia vespertina; assembly: GCA_030265115.1. Taxonomy (NCBI): domain Eukaryota; kingdom Metazoa; phylum Mollusca; class Polyplacophora; order Chitonida; family Mopaliidae; genus Mopalia; species Mopalia vespertina. The sequence continues at coordinate 11,062 of JAQQZZ010142239.1, read as the reverse complement.
CACCACAACACATGGCTTTGTGTCAGTCTTTATGACCACCTTCGATGTCACTGGAAACAGACAAAGACAAGACAGGACAATCACAATACTAAGCAGATCAGATACCCCATTATAGCTTCAGAGAGCACCAGGAAAACTGGAAGCACCAGTGTACTTTTGACAAACAAATGTCATATTTATCCTTCAAAAATTACATTATGTATATGTTGTATTGTCGTCACGGCAAGACAAACAACCTTTTCATGCTCTACATTACCAAATATATGTTGTATTGGTACTTAATTTGCATAATTTATGAGGAATTGACCTAATTCCGTCAAACAATTTCCATGTTGCACTTCTAAATACGGACAAGAATACTAAGAACTTTCAGAGTGGTATCCTGTAATATTGTAACTGTGATAAGACTGGGACAAACAACAAAAACATGACAGATAATTTGAAATTTATTGTAGAAATATGCATATTTTGGGGATTTCTTTTAAACACTTTTCAACTGAACAGGGAAGAGAATCCCTTAACAAGTTTCAAAAGCCTGAGTAAATAACAAAATACAGCCCAGTCACAGCACACAGACATGGGATGAGCAAACTATTTAAAGGGTAGTTTTAATATTTGCAAAATTTGTTTTATGCCATATTTAATGTTATTTCACCCATATGATGGCATGCCAGCCCAATATGGAGGTTTTGAGTTATGACGTTACAACAACAGAGTGACATCCCTTTGTGAAATAACGTTGCTACTTTATGGCACAGTAGTGCAGCCTCAGTCTGCCTATACATTAACATTGCGGGTTGTTGGTTTTCAGGAAAATATAGCCTTAAAATTGTAACTTTTGCAAAAAATTATATTTTAAGCTATGTGAAAAGGAAATTCATATGGTTTTATTAACTGATCCGATTTGTGTTGCCCATTAGCTCTAAGAGCACCATGGTAACAGGAATGTTCCTACCATTATTTTATTGTGTATGTGTTAGTTTGCATAAGTCAGTGAATTATTTCTACATGTACATGTATATTGCACATGAACATATATTTACCAAAGCCTTAGTTTAATATAAAACAAAGTTTTACCGTAGGTGTTTTTTTAGTTTTTTTTTTGATTGGGATTTAACATCGTTCTCAAAGGTATTTCAATTATATAATACACATTGTCCACTTCACACTGTTCCTTGTCTAATTATGGTGGTAAACTGAGAGGAAACCTTGTAAAAACCACCCCGAGCCACATCGTACAACCCACTCATAAACCTGATGGTTGACCGATGGACTCGATCCAATGAATGGTACATGTACATAGAAGTAAATGTAGGATTAGTAAGCGCACACTCTACCACTAAGCCACGGCCTTGGGTAGAATACTTCGGAGTCTCTGAGTTATATGTGTTAATTTGCATAATTCAGTGAATTATTTCTTTATTGCTCATGTAGTTTCCCAAGCCTAACTTAACCGTAAAGCAAGATACAGACAAGTTTACATTAGTTTGTGTGACCTAAGGTATATTCTGTGACTTTGGCAATGGTAGGAGTGGTTTTAACAAGCTTTGCATATACTGGTTTTCCACCATATTTAAGTAAGGCAGAGTGAAAAGTGGACAATCCGTCATCATGTGAGTGAAACACCCTGGAGTATCACATTAAACCCCAATGAAATAAATAAATTGTGAGTGTGAAAACCAAAAATAATCTTCTTTGATGTACTGCTTCGAGGTTTTAGTCCCTTAGAGTACTTCAGATATATTGAGTGAGTCTCATGCAGTCAATCTGGCAATCCTGTTTTCTAAGGTTTCCTCTAGGTTTGTATTGTATTTGATTGATTGATTGATTGATTGGTGTTTTACGCCATGCTCAAGGGTATTTCACTTATATGATGGCGAAGAATTCCAACAATAATTGACATCGGCACAACCAAGATGTGAAGTGTTTCCATAATGTTGGAACGTTAATTTTCCTCCACTGCTAAGTAAAGACAGCATTGCTACTCTTCAAACAAACTGTCCTTAGCCAGAGGGCCTGGAATGAGAAGATGCAGCTTACAAACATACTAACAGGTATGGAGTTGATGGCTGCATCTATATGATAAGACCACACATTAACTGTGGTTGAAAAAAAATAGGATAGGCTAAAATTCCACTTATGTTACAGTCAAACACACAATAAACACTGAATAACTTCATACATGTATTTATGGGCTGAACCCTTTCTACTCTACAGTTAAAAAGTGAAAACAGAAGACGTAATAAAGCTTTAGATGACCCATCGAGGTTTAAAATTCTACACAAACAGCAGAAACAATTAGAAAAACAGGGGGATAAACCACCAAATTGACACGAACATTTACTCTTTGACAAAACTACTATTAGGTGAAGTTTGATACTTATATCACATCACATCTCCTGATACTGGTTTAATACAGGATTTTTAACACTAGACAACACACGACTGATAGTTAAACCAACAAAATCTAGAAAATTGTGCACGCTGAGTGGACTTCTGAGAAGACCTGGTACTGTGCTTAATATGCATTGATGATTGAATTTCAAATGTTTTATTAAACAGGAATCCAAAGGATTTTAACTTTAATGAGCAGATATTCTACGAGTTGTTAACATGACATTCTGTACATGTAAGTACTTGTATCATATTCATTCAGCAAATGCCCTGCACATTAAAGCTACTGGATCCACTGAAGAATTCCGGTTCAATATACTACTTACAATGCATAAATAAGTCATACGATAAAAACAGTTCCTTGAAGCTTCAGGTCAGTGAAAACTTAAATAAATGTGCATGAGTAATCAGTAGAATGTTTTATGCGCTACAAAAATAAGTATATAACTAAAGTCAAAGATTAAATAAGGTTTTGAAGAGCAACATATTATGGAACAAGGCTTCTTACCATCACAAATAATGTAATTGTCCTAGTTAATTCAAAATACAGGAGGTATTCAACTCATCAAAGTATGACTGTATATGCAAATGTAGTTCTTTAAAATGGAGCCATTTTTTAAAAATGCAACAAATCTTGGTCTCGGAAGTAATAATTCCGAGAGGGTCAACTAAAGCCTAAAATATGGAAAAATAACAAACATATCGCATAATGAGTCTTGAATAAACCAACGTTGATAAGATAATTGTGTTATGGTACCCAATAATTGTTACAGTATCAAAAGTTCAAAAAATCTGCGCAAACTTTACATCCAGCTGTTACAATTATACAAGAATAGCTAATTATAACAAGAGTTACACATAAACAATGCCTACCAGTACATATATAACCATCTAAAGATTTTCAATTAGGTTTCTTAAGAGGTTACTTTTTTTTAAGTTTTGTTTTTTTCTCTCCTTACTTTTCTTATTTTTTTTTGGTTTGTTTTTACTTTCCCTTAATGTTTATACTAGATTCTTATGTTTGGAGCATAACAATATTTTGCTGAAATCTGACACATTCAACTTAACACTGTCTTTTTAAAGTTGGTCCACAGTGCTGATCTATCTTTCTCGGTCAAAGTTAAATGAAGCAAATAAAGACAGACGAGCAGATCAGATGAAAAGTTTAACAGTTTTCCAGGTAAAATTTGGTTAGCTTAGAACCTCCAACAGCAGCTTGGGGCAAGCTTGTCATGGGTATTGTCACTAGATACATCATCTAGAAAACAATGTTGTCCAACCAAAACTTGTTAATATTAAACAAAAATGAATCACAAAGAAATGTAAATGACAGACTCCTCTTGATGTTTAGAGTACTGCTGAAAGTGGTGCTGCTTATGTTTTGTTCTTGAAATGTCCAAAACGTGTTACATAATTTCCTTGGAAAAAAAAACATGTTGAAAAGCTGGTAAATGTCAAGAAATATACAAGGAATGATTTAGGATGACCGGTCTGGCTGCAACATCACTTAACTTAATACAAAACCCTTTCCCTCCAAACTCTCCAGAAACGCATTAAAGTTTTTGAGTGCTAAAAAGCTAAGAGAACAATTTCGTGCTTAATTTTTCTCTTCGCTATCTTCTTGTTCCACATCTCTGAGCTGTTCTTTCTGTTGGTCATCCCCCTCACCGCCATCGCCCTGCATGTCTGATGTCCACAGCGTTAAATTGTCCCTCAGAAGCTGCATGATCAATGTTGAATCCTTGTATGATTCTTCACTTAGCGTATCCAATTCATGTATGGCATCATCAAATGCAGTTTTAGCCAATTTACAGGCTCTGTCAGGTGAATTGAGGATCTCGTAGTAAAAGACTGAGAAATTCAAAGCCAATCCCAACCTTATTGGATGTGTTGGTGTTAATTCACTAGTGGCTGTTTCACTTGCTGATTTGTAGGCCTCTAGAGCATTGGCGGCCGCCTCTTTCCTGTCGTTACTGGTGGCGAATTCGGCCAGGTATCTGTGATAGTCGCCCTTCATTTTGTAGTAAAACACCTTAGATTCGCCCGATTCGGAGGTGGGGATCAGAAATTTGTCTAAAACTGACAATACATCTTGGCAAATATCAGATAACTCTTTCTCCACAACTTTCCTGTAATTTCTACACTGTTCCGTCCTACATTCCAAGCCAGAGCCTTCAGTTTTCTGCTCCATGCTGCTGATGATCCGCCATGATGCTCGGCGAGCTCCAATCACGTTCTTGTAAGCCACGGACAACAGATTTCTCTCCTCGACCGACAACTCCACACCCAACTGAGCAACCACTTTCATAGCACTCACCATCTCATCATAACGTTCAGCTTGTTCGGCTAATTTAGCCTTGTAGACGTTATCCTCCCTCTCAGCCATTACGGATATTGAAAATTTGTCCGCTGAACGACGATAAAATCGAGATTACGATTGGAATGGCTTGTGCTGGTGAATAGTGCGCAGTTTCGTATGAAATTGCATCGTCTAGATATTAAAAAGTTAGTTAATTTAGAATTCCTTCACACGAATATACTGATTTTAGTCAATTAAGGTATTATCTGTCAAATTATTGAAATTGGATTTGAGTTTTGTATAAAATTGGCAAAATGCCAGTGATTAAATGCGGCTAAAAATGTTCGCCTGAAGGGTGGGAGTGACCTCATTCCCATAATCCTGCTTGTCAGGGTCGCTATTGTAATGTGCGTCACTTTTTGTTACTACGCTATTCATACCTGGGCTATCTGCCAATGCCTATTTCATTCATGCATAATAAAAGAACTCCAAAGTAACATTATTTTTTCAACATTTGTTAAGATTTTATGGGAGATTACGTCACGAATTGTCCGGACTTGCGGGCTTTAAATGTGACAGTGCTCTTTTTAGGCGCGTTTTTCACAGCAGGAACGAACTTACTGTTACTATAATTTATGCTAAAGAATTTAGCAAAAGTATCCCAGTTCAAGAATGTCAATCTTATTGCATACTCTTTTATTTCGCAGGCTCCTTTGGCAGAAGATTTTTTCGTATCATTTGCATTGCTTAATAATGAATAAATTATGAATAGTCATATGTGTTGGTGATTTGCAGAAAAGATATTTGTGTCGGCTGCACCCTAAAATAAATACCGGTAGGAGTTATTTGCTCTTTGCTCCCACTCATTTTCAAAACTGGGGTTATCACCCTTGATATCATTTGTTTGCACAAGATTCTATTCTCTACCGCGCCAATGCGGGATATTTCAGTCTTTAAGTTTGTTTTATAAAGAAAACGCTATGCTAAACTTTGTTATGATTTTAACTCATGCTTATATATCAATATAACGTTGACTCTATTCTTTAGATATCATTTCTATAAGAGCGCTTAGCGACAGAATCGTATACCACACGCTTGTCAAAGGTGTCTGCATGTAAGCTGATCATTATAGTGTGCAGTTTCTGAATAGTTGACACAAACTTTGATAACAAGTCGGACATTTTATTATAAACCACAATCCCAAATACTTTATTACAAGCTGGTGGCATTTTGGTCAACCATGGCGTCTTATGAACTTGCACAATTTACTTGTTTTTTAGTTTGGCGACATACGGTGCTCAGTGACTCGCCGGATAATCTGGTGGTATGAAAGCGGACAGGCGTCACATATCCCGCTGGTAACATCCACTGTGAACCAGGAAGAAATTCACCTAGCGTTTCGTACATGATACACACCCAACTCGTCACCTTAAATATAGCCTGCTGTATTACAGGTTTAGATCGATTGTGGTCAGTGAAGCAAGTCATGAATGCAAGCGATGACGCCCAGCTGGACGGGGTTGTTTATAAAGGGGTATTGGAGAAAGTGGCCGTGAGTAATGTATTATAAATAGCAACAGGCGCCAGTAGTGGACGTTATCTCATGTTTGAACTGCTCTCAGAACCAGTACCAGATACGACGTTTTTTTATGAAACCTCCAAAACTACACTTCTGGGGCTAATAAATTTAATCTGCTTTTAGATGACGTCACGTCATGTTGAAGGTATATCTCTAATCCTCTATTAACAATTTAATCTGTTGTTAGTGACTAATTATCCTCTTTCACGCAAATGGCCCCAGGGCCCAGTTGTTCAAAGCACTATTAAATTTAATCCACTATTAGATGACGTCAAGCCATGTTGTAGGTCCATATTTACCCCGGTGTTAGCAATTAAATCTGGTGTTAGCGGCCAATCATCTTTCGAGCAACCGACCCCTGATCACTTAAAATCAGTTAACCAGTTATGAAGACTAAAATTAGCTTAACCTGACTCCTCACATTACAAATTGATATCGTATCTTACATGATGGATGCACCATGAATACCAGAGTTGCCTGATAAACTCTAAATTGCCGAACATTCAGTAAAGTCTTATACATTATTAAGAGTTCCTATAAACATGAATTATATATACCTGTCCTTAAGTTGTTGTGGTAGTTAATTCTATAATAACTGCGACAGAATGCAACGACTTTAAGCCCCCATATTGTGGACACAAGATACATTTTTATCAGCATGTGAACCCTCTCGATTTTGAAGTATTTGGACTGTAAGCCAAGTCTTTGCCCTTGTTAGCATCTGACACATAACTTGAGTGATATAGGGACCCTGTCTATCGAATTGAAATTTACAATTTTATTTTATATTTACATACTTCATTTATTTATTTATTAATCTGATGTTAGATCAACAGGATTAAATCCCAATTACAGATCATTGGCCAACATTATTGTGGGAGGAAAACTTGAAAGTTAATAAACCCAGAAAACCCACAACCTTCCGCTGGTTGCTGGCATACCAACCCACATATTCGGACCGCTGGAATTGAACATGTGGTCCCAGGTTAGGTTGATATGTGAACCAGAAGCGTACACTCTACACCACTCCTCCACTCTGCAATGTACATCATGCAAATCACAATTAATTACTAATTGAAGACCATGCTATTGTTTATAGAATTGGAAATTATTCTGTGTAGTCTTAATCTAATGAGTTTGTCCAGCTGTGATGAACCAATATATGTAATGGCATAAGAAATGGAAGACTCTTGGGTACAGGCATTTATATCACTTTTTATACCCCAGCAAGATATACCGTCTCACGGTCTGTCTGTCTACCTTCTGTCTTATTCCGAGCTCAATGTCCAAAAGTACTCAATGTATCGAGCCAAAATTTATTTTATTCAACAGCTGACATATTGGGACAGACTGCTATTCACAGTGCTATTCATGTAACGTTTTAGGAAGTTTGTTTGTCCATCCATCCGTCCGTCATTTGCCTTCACTCTACCTGCTGGCATATTCAGATATCTATTTCCAAAAGTACTCATGCAATGTATTGAGCTGAAATTTATTTTATTTAAAAGCTGACATATTGGGACTGTGTACTGTGATGATGGTAATCATGTAACATTCTTGGAAGTTTGTCTGTCCGTCTGTCCATCCATTCTTTGCTTCCACCTGTCATGTTCTGATCTCTGTCTCAAAAAGTACTTGATGTTAGAGTTGAACTTTGTTTTATTATGCCCCTTACTTGATGGGATTTTTAAAGCACATATTCTTTTCATATTATTTGTTAACAAATAGAATATTGATAAGACCCCCTCACATATCATCATTAAAGGTCAAAGGTTCAATTAACACCTTACATTCTGTGTGCGACTTCTAGCTTTATTGTGCTTGATGGGATTTTTAAAGCACATATTCCTTTCATATTATTTTTAATGGAATAGAATTTTTATATAATCTGATTAATATTAGTCTTTAGTTCAAAACAGCTGCTGCCTATTATACCCACCATTTCAACAATGGGGGGTTGGTTTTTTACAAGGTTTCTTCTCAGTTTTCAACTGTATGTAAATAAGGAGCAGTGTGAAATGGACAATCCATTGTCATATAAGAGAAATACCCTTGAGTATGAAGTTAAACCCCAATGAAACAAATGAACAAACAAAAAAATATCCTTGAATGGTGCATTGCTGCAATATTTACAGCCTAATACTGACTGCAATAGAACGTAATTAAGTGTAAGTTTCTTTGGTGATTTGATTTGTTGATTCACTGCGAAACCATAAACATAATGCATATTAGCAAAGTAATTCCAGACAATCTAGAGTAAAAGTCCCATTAACAGCCACCTCAATGTCTTACTGGAACTCTGGTTTGATTTAGAGTTTTTCTAAGCTGATAGGGCCTGTAAGTCATGCCATGTGACCTGTGATATTTCACATAATTTACTCCACTTACAGGTGCCCTCAACATTTTTTTCTAGTTCTAGTATGACAAGGAGTTTTAAAGATTTAAATTCTCCCTTCTAGCCCTGAAGATCATAGGCTCTTTGTCCATCTTTATCATAGGGCCTTTGTTAGTCTTGATCATAGGGCCTTTGTCCTTCAGGTCCATGGGCGTGGTTTGTTTGAAGAGTAGCAATGCTGTCTTTACTTAACACTGGGGGAAAATTAACTTTCCAACATTATGGAAATGCTTCACATCTTGGTTGTGTTAGTGTCAATTTTGTTGCAATATATCGTATCATATAAGTGAAATACCCTTAAGCATGGCGTAAAACACCAATCAATCCAATCCACGGGCATGCCGGCTTGGCTTAGTGGTTATTGTGTGTACTTACTTATTGTATCCAACTTTGATGTACCATCCACGGGTTCAGGTCCGACTGTCAACCATCAGGTACATGAGTGAGTCACACAATGTGGCTCCAGCAATCACGGGAGTGGTTTTTATGAGGTTTCCTCTCGGTTTTTTCACCATAATTAAGTAAGGAATAGAGTGAAATGGACAATCCATCCAAATAACAAATTGAGTACAACTTTTATCCCCAATCAAACAAAAAAACAAACCGTTCCCTCTTGATCATAGGGTCTTTGTCCGTCTGGATCATATGATCTTTGTCCCTCTTGATTATAGGGTCTGTCCCTCTTGATCATAGGATCTTTGTCCTTCTTGACCATACAGTCTTTGTCCCCTTTGATCAGTGGGTCTTTGTCCCTCTTGGTTATAGGGTCTTTGTCCCTCTTGATCATAGGGTCTGTCCCTCTTGCTCAGAGGGTATTTGTCCATCTTGACCATACAGGTCTTTGTCCCCTTTGATCAGAGGGTCTTTATCCATTTTGGTTATAGGGTCTTTGTCCCTCTTGATCATAGGGTCTGTTCCTCTTGCTCATAGGGTATTTGTCCGTCTTGATCATAGGGTCTTTGTCCCTCTTGATCTCAGGGTCTTTGTCCATTTTGATCATGGGGCCTTTATCCTTCATGATCATAGGATCTTTGTCCCTCTTGATTATAGAGTCTTTGTCCCTCTTGATTATAGGGTCTTCATCCCTCTTGATTATAGGGCCTGTCACCCTTGATCATAGGGTATTTGTACCTCTTGATTATAGGGTCTTTGTCCCTCTTGATCATAGGGTCTTTGTCCCTCTTGATCATACAGTCTTTGTCCCCTTTGATCGTAGGGTATTTGTCCCTCTTGTTTATAGGGCCTTTGTCCCTCTTGATCATAGTGTCTTTGTCCCTCTTGGTTATATGGTCTTTGTCCCTCTTGACCATAGATCTTTGACCCTCTTGATCATAGGGTCTTTGTCCCTCTTGATCATACAGTCTTTGTCCCTCTTGATCATGCGGTCTTTGTCCCCTTTGATCGTAGGGTATTTGTCCCTCTTGGTTATAGGGCCTTTGTCCCTCTTGATCATAGGGTCTTTGTCCATCTTGATCATAGGGTCTTTGTCCCTCTTGGTTATAGGGTCTTTGTCCCCTTTGATCATAGGGTATTTGTCCCTCTTGATTTTAGGGTCTTTGTCCTCTTGATCATATGGTTTTTGTCCCTCTTGATTATAGGGTCTTTGTCCCTCTTGATCATAGGGTCTTTGTCCCTCCTGATCATAGGGTCTTTGTCCTTTTTGATCTTAGGGTCTGTCCATTTTGATCGTGGGGCCTTTGTTTGTGATCATAGGATCTTTGTCCCTCTTGATCATATGGTCTTTGTCCCTCTTGACCTTAGGTCGTTTGTCCATTTTGATCATGGGGCCTTTGTCCTTCATGATCATAGGATCTTTGCCTTCGTGATCATAGGATCTTTGTCCCTCTTGATCATAGGATCTTTGTCCCTTTTGATCATAGGGTTTTGGTCCCTCTTGATCATATGGTCTTTGTCCCTCTTGATTATAGGGTCTGTCCCTCTTGATTATAGGGTCTGTTCTCTTGATCATAGGGTCTTTGTCCCTCTTGATCTTAAGGTCTGTCCATTTTGATCATGGGGCCTTTGTCCTTGATCATAGGATCTTTGTCCCTCTTGATCATACGGTATTTGTCCCTCTTGATCATAGGGTCTTTTGTCCATGTTGGTCATGGGGCCTTTGTCCTTCGTGATCATAGGATCTTTGTCCCTCTTGATCATAGAGTATTTGTCCCTCTTGATCATAGGGTCTTTGTCCCTCTTGATCATAGGATATTTGTCCTTCTTGATCATAGGATCTTTGTCCCTCTTGATCATAGAGTATTTGTCCCTCTTGATCATAGGGTCTTTGTCCCTCTTGATCATAGGATATTTGTCCTTCTTGATCATAGGATCTTTGTCCCTCTTGATCATAGAGTATTTGTCCCTCTTGATCATAGGGTCTTTGTCCCTCTTGATC
>JAQQZZ010142228.1:0-13071 GCA_030265115.1 Mopalia vespertina | reverse complement strand
ACTCAAGGGTATTTCACTTATATGACGACGGATTGTCCACTTCACACTGCTCCTTGCCTTATTACGGTGGAAAAGCGAGAGGAAACCTAAAAAAAAAAAAAAAACCCGTGATTGCCGGAGCCACATCTTGTGACTCCCTCATATACCTGATGGTCGACAGACGGACTCGATCCCGTGAACGGTACATCGAAGTAGGCTCCGAAAGCGTATCGCTAACCACTAAGCCACGGCCGTGGGCTCAGCCCAATGGGTGAAGGAAACCACTTTGAACAACAATGTCAACAAACAAATACTAGACATGACACAAACATGACAATCACAGGACGCAATTCATTACGACATGATATACAAATCTGCTTCATGTTGCCCTTTATCTCCGAATTGTTTGTTTGATTGGGGTTTAACGCCATACTTAAGGTTATTTCACTCACATGACGGCGTGCCAGCCCAATGGGTGAAGGAAACCACCCCAGACACGACTGGCAACAAATAAAAACATCATAGGACAAATACAGGGCACTCACAGGACAATGCAAGGATATCACAAACATATCGGACTCCTGTTACTCTTTATCTCTGAAGCACCAGGATAACAGGAAACTCCCTCCAAACCCTCTACAGTTTGATTCGGAGAGGGTTATTTTATTCAAGCTATGCTTTCGCCATTTCACAATCTGAAATGTCATATTAAACGAAACAAACAAAAATAAAACAATAAAGCCAAAACCAATATAATTTATTTAAAAGAAGGAAATCTAAAGCATGGAACAAATAACAATGATGAATACATATGCGTTGTCAGAAAATAAAGAACGCTTTAAAAAATAGACATCTATATTTGTGTTATAAGCGCAAACACTGGATACAAAAGCTCTTGAAAAAGTATAACAGATCTCTTAAATCATCAACAGAAAACTATATACATAATAACACTGCCACATGTATGATAATGGACTAGCAATTAATTAATCCCTGTTCTCTCTGAACTCCCTCAGAGTGGCATACAATTTTCAACGAATCGGTACCCTACGTCTGTATCGATATTTGACTGGCCAAAAATTGACAGAAGTATACTATAAACATACTTCCCCTGGGACTTGTATACTCATCCCAGCTTCTCCTTAAACATCGGTTCAAGAACCATGGCTTGTGATCGACCCCTTATGACCCCACATTAGAATCCACATCCAATAAGGTGTTCTTCCAAAACATCTTGTTAAGCTAACTGGTCGATGTTTAACGCTTTTTACTTTTAAAATGGCCATGTTATGATTTATAATTTTGATACTACAACATTTTCATTTTCAGGATAGCACTTTGAACCTGATAAAATCTCCTAAAGCTTGCCATGACGGATTGATTAGTGGTTTACATAGCTTTCCGGCAAATCAGCGATACATCAGCTGCGCATTATTCAACTCTCCATTTACACGTTTTTCGCAATACAATGAGTAGAGTCAAATATAAAAATAAGCCTGATGTCAAGATGGAACATTACAAACAAAAGGAAAGCAAAACAGAGATAAACAACAAATTTCTATTATAATATTACCCATATTTGTGTTTTATATGCCGACTATTATAGAAAAAGAATATATGAGAAAAAATAGATGCTATAAATAATATAAAGACAGCTATAAAGTTTTAATAAATGTTTTATGCTATGGAAAGTTTCTTTAGATCTAGTTGAAGACACGGGCCAAAAACTAATGTGGACTTTTAAGGAGCCACTGGCACAAACAACAAAGCATTACATATAGACATTCACATTTTACTGGTGTCCTTAGAAGTTTTAACAAACATCAGATCTGCGAATACAAATAACAATTCATCAACAAAGAAGAAACATAACCAATAAGCTATTAATAATTAAATGAAATAGCTATGAAAAGCTTGAAAATGGACTTTGATTATTATTTACATGACGACCAAAGAACAAGTTGGTATAAAAAGGTGACTTACTAGCATACTTTACAGATTTCTTAACAGTCCCATAAAGCAATATATTGTCTGAATTTGTTATGCCATTGTCTCTGTTATTCAATGAATATTCACTAAAATCCAACACTATAATAGTTCATCTGTGTATTAAGTTACAGGGCATTCAGGTGTAAATTTTTAATGGATATTTACCCGATGGTTGAAATTGTTTGAGATTTCATTTTTATGGCATGAAAAGTCCACCTTATATCTATAATCTAAATGAAAATGTCGAAAAAAGTCTACTTTATGTTTTATCACCTCAGGCTAACCTCTGTTAGATATTTGTTAGGAAGTTGATTTAATATAAAATGAAATGAAAAATAGTAATACAGAACATTTTTCTTTATAGCACAGAATATATATCACATTGGCCCAGAGACGTCCTATACAGGACTACAATAGCTGATTATTACCCAATTTATTGTAAAGATAAACTAAATATAGATTTACATGGGACCATTTGCATTATTCCATACCTGTTGAGAAATGTATCGCATATTCAGACCTGCCTACCCTAGAAGAAATTTATGTGTAAAACAGTTGTCATTTAGGAGTATTTTGTTACCATTTTGTGTATTTTTGTGTTACAGCATAGCAGAGAATTAATTTCTGTGTATATTAATGTTGATGGCCTATTGGTGTATTTCACATAAATTATGAGTGATTGATTATTGTTTTACGCCACATTCAGCCATAAATTAGGTGTACAAAATACTCCAGAATACCCCGGTAGTCAGGTCTGCTTATTGAAGGTATATAAGTGATTGGTAGTCTCAAACATCTTAACTATAGACTTGTGAGGATCAGAAAAATCCCTTCTAATCTATAGGCTAGCTACACTTAAACAAACCCTTAATTATTATATAAAAAAAACTTATACAAATACTACAAAATTTAAAGAAAAAAGACAATTTGTGTTTTCAACTGAAACAGTTTGTAATAATATGTTATACTTGTTATTTGTATAATAGGTGTGTCAAAATACCTAGCTAATTGTAATCCTATGAAAAAATAAATTCTTGTAAATAACTAAATAGAATTACCCTGTGTATAAACTATGATATATAATGATTGAAGATATTGATTGTCATTTTTACAATGTTTGTTTGCTTGCTCAGTGTTTGTGATCAGACTCAAATGGTAATTGTTGTACTCACAGGTATTTCACTTATAATGAAGATAGATTGTTCAGTTCTTACCAGGTATTTCACTTATAATGAAGATAGATTGTTCAGTTCTTACAAGGTCTTACTAAATATTGTGGAAAGCTGAGAGGAAGCCTAAAAAACACTGTTCCCATGATGATCCGAGTCACCTCCAGGGAGGGAATCTTGACTTTCTCCTACAGCGGAGATCCACTGAGAAAATTGAATCTGTGCAGTACATCGAGGACAATCACTAGTCCAACACTCCCCACCCCCCCTCTCTCTCTCCAAAAAAACAACAAAAACAAACACACACAAAAACAACACCACAGCTGTTTAACAGATGTCCTTCATGATGCTCATAAACTCTTGGAGCACCCATGTACATCAACAACTTTGTGCAGTACATCAAAGGGGATTACCACTAACCAATGAGCCAACATTACAGGCCCAGTGACAAATGTTTTTTTTTTTAGCACTTACATATAATTGCTACCATAGAAACTAAGCCCTATATCCCATCCAATCATAACATACATACTGATTGACTGGCCACTGACCAAGCGGTTGTTGATCAACCAATCATTTTAATGGAGCACTATTTTGAGAAAGGAAGCACTCATTTTTGTAAGTCTTCATTGTAGACGAAACCATGACCTATAAATGTATAACCTGACACATTTCTACTTCTTTAGTGAGTAACTACCATCTATTAAATATCAATAAAATAATTAAAATTCTAAACATTGTACGCCCACAGTGTTTTGCTGAGGAAAACAAAAGCCTACACGTAGGAATAGGAGCATTTGCTAGTTACTTTCTAAATCATGACATCCAACCAAAACAAAATTGCAAAAAATAGTGCTTAGTGTTTAACAGACTACTAGTATGTCTTATCTGGCTGGGAGCTCTTCCTCATGAAGGGCAAAAAGGTTTCAGACTTCTTGGTTTGGAACATTCATCTAATAAGGAAATATTTTTTTGTTTGAGGTTTAATGCCATACTTAATGTTAGTTTACTTTAACTAATAGAATTTGAGGATAAAACAGCTATTTATATAAATTTCTTTATAAGTACATATTGGTTAAACTAGCTTGTTTGTTTGCCTTATAAAGCATTTACACCTATTTAAGATTATTTCAATTATGTGATTTCCTACCAGCCCAATGGGTGAAGGAAACCACAGCCCTTGGCACTGGCATGCATCAAACACTGACAAGACAGGACAATTACTAGAAAGCAAAACACAGATGCCCCAACTGATTGACAATGACTTTTGTTTGTTTGTCTGCTTGATTGATTGTGCCAGCACCATGGGTGGAGGAAACCACCCTTGACTAGCAGCAAATAAAGACAAGACAAGACAGGACTAAAACAAGACGCAATACAACGAAATGACAAACAGATCATTTTCATGTTGCCCTTTAGCTCTGAGAGACTGCGACCTTGAGGGTACCAGAGCAACTCAACTTTAGGCACATAAAAAAAGATGAAAAAATTTGCTTTAATGACATTGGTGGATATAAAATTTCAAAGTAACAATAAGTAAATAAAATGTTGAGTATCGCGATAATAAAGATCATAGATATATATGTAAAATAAACTAATATCACAAAAGTGTTTGAAATCATTGAGTTATTTCATGCAAATAAATGTAGGTTTAAAATTATATTTGATTGTTTATTCGATTTCAGTTTTACACTGTACTTACTGATATGATTATTTGACTCACATGATGGTACATGTACACGGGTAGGTGTTGGAAACCACCCTGTACATTTTTGATGTATTATGGCAAGACAAGACAGCCCCACGACTGGTTTTTAATCGGTGGAAATCACTTCAATTTTGTAGAATAAAGTAGAACATGTTCAACTTGATGACATTGAGTTTCAAAAGTGTGTACAGTAACATGAAAATGTATCACAATTTAGCGAATTGTGACCTAATTTCAGTCCATTTCCATACACCCAGTGTCAAGTAGTGTCCGGTTGATTTATGCTTAATATAACAAAGCTAATGACATATAGTAAACTTGACTGATGAAAGCAATACTGACTAAGTTTAACAAGCTGGGTAACTAACAGGTCCCCAGGTAAAAGCTCATTTGAAAAATATACTCACAAAAATGGCTAAATCTCCTTTTTTTCAAAACTTAGTTTAAAGGTGGTTCTTTCTTTAAGAGTAAATGTCATGGTGCCTATCATGATGGTAGTAGTTCAAGTTAATTCTGTGGAAAGCAATCTTGACAGCTGTATGTTTAAGTTTTGATGTTTTATCACAAAACAAGAAGTGGTTATCCAGAAATTGTATAATTATGCGTTAAGTTTGTTTGACTGGTTTGATTTATGCCATACTTAAGGTTATTTCACTCACATGAGGTCATGCCAGTTCATTCATTGTCTTAACATGGGAGAAGAGACATTCCAAGTTAAGTTCTAAGTTAATAGTTAAATTTGTTTTCAAGTAATTGTGTTCAAAAAACACTGTAGGTTACTGGAACATACATGAATATTGCAGCGAACATTGTTTGTATACCTTGGTGAATTACAATTAAATCTAGGGTCGTATCAGAAGAACTCGTTTTCGAGTTATCATATATATTGTAAAAGACAACCATATGATTTTGCGAAATTTGGAGAAATCTAATCTCATCTGTTGTCTTAAGAGGAGGTAGCTTTATTCCAACATATTTTCATACATTTTAATCATTTTTGTGATTGTTTTGTGTGAGATTTTCATTCAAATTATCATATATCAAATAGATTGAATTAGTTAATTTGATTGGTGTTTATGTTACACTTGAGCCAATCACATTTGTTTGTTGCGAGATTTACACTCTGATATTCCTTCAGCCAGTCAAAACTCCTTACCAGGTGTTTGAATTTCAAATTCTCAGAGGATAATGTTCTTGAAATCACACCATAATCTCCAAGAGAGAGCCATTGTAATGCAATGAAGGGGTATGAACTACCAACTGAGCTACAGCTCTGATTACGTTAAATGCAATACCATCCATTGTCTTTAATTGGACAGAATAAAGACACATGGCTTTACAATATAATGGTTGTACAAATAATCCAATGATCTACCAACTGAGCTACAGCTCTGATCACGTTAAATGCAATATCATTCATACATGTAGTCTCTGATTGGACAGAATAAAGACACATGGCTTTCCAATA
Source organism: Mopalia vespertina (assembly GCA_030265115.1). Taxonomy (NCBI): domain Eukaryota; kingdom Metazoa; phylum Mollusca; class Polyplacophora; order Chitonida; family Mopaliidae; genus Mopalia; species Mopalia vespertina. Next base: position 6,758 of record JAQQZZ010142228.1, on the reverse strand, counting down.
TAATGGTTGTACAAATAATCCAATGATCTACCAACTGAGCTACAGCTCTGATCACGTTAAATGCAATACCCTTGATAGCCTCTAATTGGACAGAATAAAGACGCATGGCTTTCCAATATAATGGTTGTACACACAAGCTTAAAACAACTCAACTGCATACTTTATTATTTTCTTGTAGAGAAAGAAAATCTTGTTTGCCCTCCCCCAGGATTGGAACTTGTGTCTGCCTAGCAGGGCCAGAGCTCTACCTACTTTATACATTTACTAATATATTCAATTGTTTATTACTTAATAGATTTTCATTCAGTATAATATTACATTCCGTTAAACACTTGCAACAGAATTTAAAACACAGACTGATTGATTTGTGTTTTATGCCAATTTTAACAATAGTTCACTCGTAAGACCTTATGTTTTCCAGCATGAATTCCTTATTGTCCAACTAACACAACCTTAAAGCTTTAGGTAGAGCTTTGTAGACAATTAATCAATATGGGTCACTTCAAAATAAATAAATTCTGGAAGTCCTCAATGCGATGTAACGATACTTTGGGCGTCACATAGAGCTCATTGTACACAGCTGTTTTAGATATAGATATGTTATAGCTATTTTACAGTAACTCAAAAAGATGAAAAGCAATGTAGAAAATTGTGTATAAAAGACTTATTTTCAATCTGGTTGAAACTAAGTATTTGTTACAGAAATCTAATTCTACTTTAAATTAAAAACATTTAAACTAAACAGATTTTACCAAAGTTTACTGAGATACATATAACATAAAGTTTAAATTACACAGCTGGTAGATAAAGAACATTTCTAATATATTTCTGCAATGTACAAAAAATAAAATAAAATAGAAAGTAATTTGATTTGATATAGTAATGATAAATCTAAAAATTTGATTAAATATCCTTGATTGTCATCTGTTGCTAAGGGACGGATACTGGAAAACTCCCTTAGTCATCAGTAATTGATAGAGATGTGGATTAAAACGAGAAAGATAAGCTTCGATTTTACTGATGGGTCTTTGTTGGCACGTCTGACTCTCCAGACCTGAAAACAATAAAATACAGAAATGTTACGGGGGAATAATTGTAGATTCTCGATCGGGGCCACAGCAATATGACCTCGCTGAGCTGTAATGGCTAAGTGTTTTCTCTTATACAGCATGGAAACCATTGAGTCTGACACAAGCAGAGCTCGGCTCTATCAGCCTTATGACAATTTCATTAGCAAGTCTCGTTTATCAGGGGATTTCATTTAGCGAGAGATTGACCGTTGGGGGCCTAGAAGAGCACCCTAAGGGTCATCGCTCATATCTGGGTCATATCGCTAACCAGTCTAGCAGATCAAAGACTGAGTTCATTAACGCTCAACTTTCAATTTCGACCCATCTCTCCTCGATGTAATGACAATTTCATTCTGCGTCTCAGCCCTGACGTACGTTAATATCTTAACTAACATATTCATATTGGGGCGAGAGTTCCCCAATAGTTCATGATACAATCTTTGACACTAAATTCAGTCTGGAGCAAAAAGGGGATTTAACCTGAAGCCGTGCTGTAATTGCTAATATTTCATACATAAATCAACCAGTAAATTCTGCTCTGTGTACCGTAGACCCTTGGCATAAAGACTAAGCAAAAATTACCCAAGCCAACCAAAATGAAAATAAGGATTAAAAAAATAATTAAAAGGAGATCATTAATAAAAATGAAAAATGGAAATGAATATAACCGATTTTGTAAAAAAAATTATGAAGAGAAAAATTAAAAAAGACAGGCAACTCATACGAACATACAAGTAGTTGATAATAAATGGAGTATCATATGAAAAAGACCTCCACCCTGAACAATCACAAATGATTAGGTCTGTGGGTTTGTTTGATTGGGGTTTGACACCGACATTATGTTGCATCACTCACATGACGGCATGCCAGCCCAATGGGTAAAGGAAACCCCCTTTAACACCACTGGCAACAAACGAGACAAGACAGGACAAAAACAAGACAATCACAGGGCACAATACAAGGACATCACAAACAGATCGGCTTCTTGTTACTCCTTATTACAGGAGAGCACCAGGGCAACAGTAAGCTCCCTCTCTTTGAGAAATAATTAGAAATTCACAATTTAAAAAAAAAATTAATAATAACATGACATTTTTAAAATGAAAAAAAAAATGGTTGGGAACATGAAAAGAGCATGTAACAATAATTCTTTGTCATGCTTTCTTAATTATGAAATCATTTAGCAGAGATCATTTTAAACAAGAATCACAACATGGCTCATTTTTTATTAGTTTGATTGGGATTTAAGTCATATTTAAGGCTATTTCACTAACACAGGGGTTGTGTTGGAAACCACCTGTGTACTAACTGAAAACAAACATGAGAATCACAGAACAAGGGTATTTCCGTAATTCAAATGTGAGATGAGCAAAAACCTGCTCACCTGGTAGGTAGGACAAGTACTTTTCAAGCAAAATCCGCTTCACCCTAAGCTGAAATGGTGTATTTAGATCAATATCAGGTAAGCTATAGGCGAGTGATATATAGCTTGGCTACCTAGCTGTGTTATTCCTTATGTGTTATGATTTTATCTCATACCTACAATTATATTTATGACTTTTTCTTTGGTCTTGAAACATAATAATGCTCAAACATCTGTATTTACTTTTGCTTTTTGAACAGCTATGAATGTGAGGTTGAAGTGCAATAAAATAAAAAATATATATAAAAAAATAATTAAATTTCAGATATACACAGATAAAAAATGATGTTATTCTGGAAGCAAACATCTAAGACATTGCAATGAACCATGGAACAGAGCAAATGTAAAAGAATTTTTCTTCATTATATTATAGCATTGCTGGCGTGACTCATAGTGTGGCTTTGAAATTATCTGGAATTTGATTACAAGAGTATTCCCCCTTTGTATGGTAAAATGTAAAGTCTCTCTTGTTTGGTTTGTTGCTTGGCATCAATACAACCAGAGCCTAAAATATTGAAGGGCAAATATGGACAGACAGCATCTAATTAAAATTACCCAGTTCCTTTAAAATATAAATGAGTTAATAAAGATTGAAACATAAATGTCAGTTTTGTTCAAATATCTTAGCTATTGATTGCCAACTGTAAAATAATATCCACATCTATCAAATGGACACTATGTTTAAATTTAATTTTGAAAAAATTCACATTAAAATACTACTTAATAGAGTGATGTTAATATATAGTCCTGTCCTTAAATTTAGATGATATGAAATTTTGTATCACACTACAAAGAAATTGAAAAGTAGACTAAATATATAATTCTATGTATCTGACCGCCTTCCATCTTCATCCCTTAAAAGTGGGATGATAAAAAAACACAGAAACACATGCAAAATGAAAACTTAAAAATTTAATTTATCTCATTAATTGGTCTAAAAAATGTGTCATGCAGAAGAAACTGTGTTCATCTGTAAAACTAGGCTACCGGTACCTAGATTAATATTATATATTCGTCGTTTCAAACAAATATGTTTGTTTGTTTGATTGGGGTTAAGCTGTACTAAAGTTTTTTTCTCTCATCAGATGGCATGCCAGCCCGATGGGTGAAGGAAATTTCCTTTGACAACCCTACCAAGAAGCGAAGACAAGACAGACCTGAATACAAAGACATCACAGGAAGATCCGCTTTATATTCCCCCTTCGCTCAGAGAGCATCAGGGCAACAAGAAGCTCCCTCCCAAACTATGAAATATATGGATACTTCTCTAACAGATATTGGTATTCAGGTTGAGTGCAGGCATGTGCCGTTTTCCTGTCTTATATTTAATGATTTCACATGTTCAACATTTAAAATTAAAAATACCATAGATTTATGTCTCTCGTAGAGTAATAACTGGTCGAGCATATAATAAATCTTTAAATAAAATAAAAACACTTTAGGTACAATTGTCCAAAAACAAAATGTATTTGTATGTTTGAAAGACAAAACATGTTTTTGCTTGATAGTTTGGTTTGTAAAGTTTTGCTTTGCTTACTAGCTACAAAAGCCGATGTCAGTCCAGACGATATATAATAGTTTTCGTCTACAGCACTAATTGCCATAACATCGGTCAGAAAAAAATAGTTCCTGAACAAAAAGAAACGATTTTTGTGTAATTTGCAATAGCTGGATCCAGGCTTTAAATCTTCACAGAGCTCAGTCTTATATAAACCAAAGCCATAAAGTTCAGACTACACTTGAATTCTAAGACTATTTTATAATTCATAACATAAACAAAATTGCAAAGGAATTTAAAAAAAGAATACTGTAAAAAATTAGAAAAAAGTGAATGCATACAGTTCTCAGTCTTAAGATTTGATTGTTGTGTTTTACACGCATAGGAATCCGTATAATATCTATGCACAAGTCGTCATTTAATGTTAATCTTACATCAATTTATTAATATTTTGACAGAAAGTTTCATTAATAAAAACAAAAAATAACAAAAAACAAATGTTATACTAAAAAGGAATGCTTGACACACAGCATGCTTAAAACAAGGTTTTAATTATTATTTGCTTGGCTTTACATGTTCAAGGTTATTCTGTCAGACATCAAAATTACTTCATTGGCTATAATCTATTGTTTTCTGTGTATGAAATTCAACAGTGAAATAAAATGTATCATTGGCACTGAATGGCACAAGATGTGAATTTGTTAAGTGGCATACCTGGAGATTTAGTCTGTATATAAGGAAGAATATGGTGAAACGGGTGCTCTCCGATAGAATAAAGTGTAACGGGTGGGTTTTATGGAGGTTTTATTAGGGAAACAATGCAGGTAGAATGACCATTAATCACCCAGACCATGACGTAAAGTGTCAGCAAGGTGGTAATATGTCCTAGTAATAATACTACTGTTAGGGCACAATTCACCAACGACCCAGGGCCACACTGTCTAATAACCCATTTCTAGTGTTTGTAATTACAGCGAAAATATCCTTCAGCCTGCCAATTTGTCTTGTCTCCTATGGCATTCTGGATTAAGAAAACTTCACCAGATTTCAGAGGGAATCATACAATTAAAATCACGGAGTCATATTAGACGTTTGTTGCTTCGTTACCGTGCCAAATTTTACAAACATACGAGAGGCCAAATTAGAAAATTACTTCCCTTTACTGGCAATTTATCAAGAAGGTATGACAGAAAGTTAAGGGGGAAGGATTAATATGCGGCAGCTGGGCAATGGGGGGAGGGCGGAAAGGGCGCAATACAGAAGACGAACGAGAGGTGTATGGTAATTATAAGGATCATCTCATCCTTTCTGGCACCGACTGCTTCTTAACGACTCTTCTTTAGCCTTGTTAACAAGCAAATTGACAAAATTCCACTTTTTCCAAGCGTACAAGACCCCAAGATATTCCCGCTAACATTTACATAGTCAGTCAGCGAGAAAGTTCATCTTAAAATGACAAAGTTTCCGACACTTGGTCCCCGAAGAGGCAATATTGAAGCCGTAATTGATGGCTTATTAGCCTTCTGGACCAGTGAGAAATAACACCTCGCATTTCTCTCGATCATATTTTAACGAGGAATTTTCTAGCTCAAAAATGAGTAGAACTAATAACTTAGAATTGGCCAGTCATAACCATCCCCTATCCCATAAATCATCCTGTACATATATTAAGACTAATTGGGCCTAGGGAAAAGCCTTTTTCGAATCAAAAAGTGCAACATTATTGGAACTTGTCCATAGGGAATTGATGAAAAAAAAAGTGTACAATAACGAGAAAGTAACAAGAAATGCACTTCAAATTCATATGAAAATGAAACACGTTTGTCCAATTAGTACAGGCAACTGTGACTAGCGAACGAATGAATAAATGAATTACTAGCACAGAAAGAAATCTAAAATTCTATGATATTTGAAATTAAAGGCCTTCAAGGTTTGGTAGTTGAAATAATTTAGCCTCAGCAGCTTGTGAAGAAAGGTTATTTATAAAAGATAATAAAAAAACTCAATGGTTGATATAAGATTTCTTTGGCCAACCAAGAGGTGTCAATCAAACATAATATTTCAAACTTTTCATTGGGGTTTCACGTCATCTAGCATTTCACTTCTATGAGTACTCTTTGTATTAATGGTGTTGTGGTGGAAAACCAGACAGAAACCGGTTAAAATCCAGTCTCCAATCTCCAGTACTGTCTGCGTTAGATTTGTGAGAACAAATTTTATCAAATGTTTTTCTAAAATTTATTTCACAGACACAGGAATGTCAGTTGATTGAAACAGTACATGCTGTTTAAATTACATGCCCTTGGCACATTTAAGATATTAATGATTTTAACTCAATCCGAAATATCCTTATTATCGACTGAAATTAAACTATCTACCGAAGTTTATGTTAAAATTCATTTTGTTTTTAAATATTCGCCCCTATCCTTCAAGTGGACACAAGCACATTGTGTAGAGCTCTACATAGCTCACCATGTTGAGTTGCTACGCCCCCCTCCTCCCATCCCGAGGACCAATTTCCATGTCTAGGCATCCTTGGGCTCTTTCTCAAAGCAATCTTGATTGATTGATTGAATTTTTACACCGTGCTTACAGGTAATTCACTTATATGATGGTGGTGTATTCCAACAATAATTGACACTAGCACAACCAAGATGTGAAGTGTCTCCATACTGCTGGAAAATTAATCTTCCTCCAGTGCTAAGTAAAGACAGCATTGCTACTCTTCAAACAAACTGCCCTTAGCCAGAGGGCTCCTCCAGTGCTA